>JAJTUP010000217.1:0-10094 GCA_021399435.1 Diaporthe sp. PMI_573 | reverse complement strand
TTTTTTATATTTTGTCCTTTAGCTTTAGGGGATATATTTTAGTAGGCTGCCTTAAGTTTGTTTTTCTAGCTAGAGTTGACCTTGGCTTAAAGTATTATTACTAGTTGTTAAGGCTTTTATAATAAGTCTCTGTTGGGAGTAACTTAGAAGATACTCTGTGTTTTTAGTAGAACCTCCTATAGATACTCTAGCTATTTATTAAGTATATCTATTTGTTTGTTTTTAGATTTCTTATAGTAGGTAATCCTGAGGTTAAATTATAATAAAAACTCTACCTATCTAATTTGGTACTTGTTAAGTTCTTTAGTTATTATAAAGTATATAAGGTTTTTATAGTTAGTATAGACCTGTATTTAATGTTTAGCTCTAATAAGGTAGTATTACTATTTTTTAAATACTTTAATTATTACTATAAGTTCCTTATTATATATAGGGTAATTAAGCTCTAGCCTATTAAGCTTTTTCGAGAAGAATATAATAAAATATAGTTTGTCTTAGTTATCTTGTTAACCTAGTTATCCTCTTATCATAAAGTCTAAGGTATTAGTCTTTACTTTATAGACCTTATTAGGGTCTACTTTAACTAGTATTAGTTCTTCTAGAATCTTTTAGGTTATTGTATTAAAAGTATCTTGTACTTCTTGTATTTATTAAAACTCCTTATCTTTCTTAGTAAGGTCTGTAAGAGGTTTTGCAAGTCTTCTGTAACCTTTAATAAATTACCTATAGAAATTAATGTATCTAAAGAATCTTTAAACTTTCTTAATGTTTATAGATATAGGCTAATACTTAATGGCTTTAATCTTAGATACTTATATTATAATTTGTTTAGGCTAGATAGTATATTTAAGGTAGTTAACTTCCTTAGTATAGAACTTGCTTTTCTTTAGTTTAACTAGAAGTTTTACATCCTAGAGCTTTTATAGTACCTTATATATATATTTCTTATATTCTTTAAGTATTTTAGAGTAGATAAGGATGTCGTCTAAGTATACGACTATAAAGATGTCTAAATATTCTCTAAAAACGTAATTAATTATAGCTTAGAATAATATTAATATATTAGTTAATCTAAATAGTATGACTAAATATTTAAAATATCTATAGTATATTTAAAATACTATTTTCTATTCTTTATCCTTTTTTATTCTAATAAGGTTATAGGCTCCCTTAAGGTCTAGGGCTGTAAACTATTAGGCTTTTTATAGTTAGTCTTATAGCTCTTTAATTAGAGATAGCAGGTAATAGTTTTTAATGATAATTTTGTTTAGTTAACGATAATCTATATAAAGTTATAGCTTCCCGTTTTTCTTTAGTATAAAGAGGATCGGATATTCTATAGATAAAGTAGATAGTTAAATGTAATCTTTTTCTAGGTTCTTGTTAAGGTACTTTCTAAGTACCTTAAGTTGTATTTTATTAAATCCGTAGATTTTAGAGAATTTAGGTATCTTTCTAGGTTTTAGGGGTATTTTGTAATCCCAGTTATTATATTTAGGTAGTCTAGTATTAAGTATTACTAAAAATAGTTTTAAGTACTTATAGTATTTCTAGGGTATAAACTCCTAAAGATCCCTCTCTACTATCTTGGCTTTCTATAGGTAGGTGATAAATTATTAAAGGATAGGCTTAACTTATTTTACTAAGTTAATTCTTTAGGCTGTTATAAACCAACACGATGGCACCCAGGGGACCCGTTTTGATGACCCCGGCAAACAGAATCAGATGCCACGACGTAACCTTGCAGGCACTTGACGGCAAAGTCAGCAAGGCATGCCAAGACCAGGGTTAGGGTCGGGCTTGCAGGACTTGGTTGTAAGCTATGCGAGCCGGCTTAACAAGGAAATCATCAAGCCTCATACTATAGATCGCAGGCTTGCCTTGTAAGCCAGCAAGCCAACTAAAGAGTCGGAATATATAAGGACATGGTTATTACCAATAATAGATAGTTTTATAGAATAGACTCTTTAGTCGTTAATCTAAGTATTTAGTCTAATAACTAGATAGCCTTATAGCTAGTAATTATACTTAAAGAATCATTGTATCTTATACTATATAGTTAAGTATTACCTCTATGCTATATTGCTAATATAAACCCTATAGGTTACCTATTAAACCCTATAAAGGTTTAGTGTAATTATTATATTTTGACGACTCTTGTTTAGTATGGCTATGTGGTTATTAATTATGCAATATTAATGACATAATGGTACCTTAGATTCCTACCGCCTTCTAAGTTGCCTAGCCCAAGGCTGACCTTATTAAGGAAATGGGTAATCAGATTGGCCAACTTTAGCAAGAGATCATACATCTCTATATATTTTAGCAAGCCAAGGCCTTTAAGATAGACAAGCCCGGCCCCTATAAGGGAGATAAGGGAACCCTCTAGGGGTTTTTTATACAGTATCGTGCCTACTTTAAGCATAACTACCTCTAGTTTGAAACCTACCATGATAAGATTATCTTTACTAGACATTGCCTTAAAGGGAATGTACTTACTTGGTTTAAACCTACCCTAAGGGACTATCTGGAAAACGACGAGAAAGATTGGGACGACAATATTAAGAAAATCTTTAAAACTTTCAACTATTTCAAACAAGCTCTTAAGAATGCTTTTAAAGACTCCGATAAAGACAGGATTGCCGAAAGGCAGCTTATATAGCTTAGATAGACTGGGTTAACATTAACCTACGCGGCCTACTTTAAACAACTTACCATCTATATTAGTTGGGAAGAGGATGTACTTATAAGCCAGTTTTACGAAGGACTTAAAGAGGATGTTAAGAATGAAATCGCTAAGCTAGACCAACCTAACGACTTTGCTAAATATATATCTATGGCTGTATGTATTAATAACTGCTTCTTTAAATAAAGGTAGGAACGATAGTGTAAGATACCTAATAACTTGTAGAAGCCTCGGAACTAGCTAAATATAGGAAGGAAGTACTAGTATGATAGTAACTTCTATAATAACTATTGACCTCGATATTAGCGGGGATATAATAGCACGGCTAGCGGAACTTATTTAGGCCTTATAAAACTTAATGCAATATAACGAAAACCAACCAGCAAAGAATGCTATAACTATAGAAAACCTAGACACTTTATAAGGAAATGCCGCTAGCTTAAAAAATAATAAAAGCCAGTCTCCAAAAGATAGCGACAGGTTAATATAATTTAACGATAAGAACTATACCAGTAGTATAGCTGTTTACTTAATAAACAATACCCAATATACCTAAAAGGCAAGACACCTTATATATATTAACCCAACCTTTGTATAGAATGTCTAATCTACTTTAACAAGCAGGAACCCGAGAATCTAGACAACCTACCACCTATTTCTAAGAAAGTAGCGGACGCTAATAAATAACATGGAACCCTTAATTAGACTTTCTACTTTGACAATCAGTACGTATTATATCTTTTAGAGAAAAAAGCCTCTAGATGGTTTCCTAAAGAACCTTAATAGGAACGACAGTTAGCAATAGGAAGACAAGAACTACTATACGATATAGTAATAAATAATAGCGACTCGGATTGTTTAAGCACCGAGTACGCTAAAGTAGGAAACTCCTAGAAAGATACCTAGAAAGAAGGCGGTTTACTATAAACCAACTAACTAATAAAGCAAAACAAAGACCCTACCAAAAACCCTAATGAAAACCCCGAAAGATACCTAGAACGTAGTATTTCTATTGCTCTAAATACTAGTACCACCAGGATTGCTATTACAGGAATCTAGTTAATACAAGCAATATGGGAACTTAACTAGCCGCCTAAAAAGCATAGAATGGGCAATAAACTACGCCTATGGCTAGGATACCCAGTATATAGAGAAATCTTCTAGGCCTCCTGTATCTAGAATCTCTACCACACTTACTTTAGGGAGAAAGCCAAGTTTAACCTGTTCTCCTGACGCTTTAACAAAGGACCTATTACCAGGGTATACAAGGAAGACAAGCTTTACTACTGGAAATCTAGTAAATATTACAAAGAGAAAGCCTATATCCTTTTTATTCTAAACCCCTAGCTACCCTTAGAATGCCTATATGGCAGACGGCAACCCCAGAACTACAGATTACTAGGATGTCTTATTTATAGGGAATACAAGCTAATAAGCTGGCATTACGACTAATTAAAGAAACAACATGCTGTAAGAATCTAGATTAAGACCTAGTAAGAATCGGGAAAAGATAATAATCGCCTATAAGGAGACAACAGTTGATTATAGACCAACAGTCTCTATATACAATATAGACAAGCAACTATGTATATATTCTACTAAAGGCAGAAATTAATAGAAGAATATATAGCATATTATTAAATAGTGGCGCCCAGGATAACTTTATATTACCAAGAATTATTAATAAAGACGAGATCTTATAGTATTAAAAGGAAGACTCCTATAGACTTAGTACCATGGAAGGTATAGAAGTAGGATATAGAAATAGAGTAATTAATATAGAGACTGATTATCTACCTGTCTTAATCTAAGGACACAAAACTTCTATAACTCTAGACATTATAAATATAGTATAATATAAACTAATCTTAGGACTTCTATAGCTAAGAGCTATAAATCCCCGAATTAATTAGACTACTGGCTAAATCTTTTAGAATAATGCTATTCCCTAGAAAAAGGTTATAATTAACGGCACAAGACGGAGTTTAGTTACTAAGGATAGTAAAGAAACGTGCTTAAATAAACCTATAAATATCTCTAGAAGTAGTTAGGAAAGGACTTAGCTTTAGGAAAATAGAGAAGGATTAAACTACTTAAAGACCTTAAGGAAAGGCTAAAGTTAATTAATATATAGCATTACTTATAAACAAGAGACAAAGCAATATCTCTTCTACTTATATTAGCATAGAAAATAAAGCATATTAGGAAGATTTAAATAGATATTAAGAGAATACTATAAATTTAGGAAAGTATTTTAAAAGAAACTTAATATAAGGATCTCTAAATATAGTTAATAGTATAAGATCTCTATATAAGAAGGAGAGATACTAAAGTTTTATAAAATCTATAGACTTAATAAAGAAAAACTTAAGGTATTTAGGGAGTATCTTAATAAAAACCTTAGAAAAGGATATATTTAATCTTTAAGATTACCAGCAAGATATTCGATCTTGTTTATATCTAAGAAAAACGGTAAGCCACGACTTTATGTAGACTACTAATAACTTAACAACATTACTATTAAGAATCAGTATTCTCTATTCCTTATTAAGAAACTACGAGACTGATTATAAGGAGTATAATAGTTTATAGCCTTTAATCTTAAAGGAGCTTATAACTTTATTTACATAAAGAAAGGAGAAAAATGGAAAATAGTATTTTAAATATACTATAGACACTATAAATATATAGTTATATTATTTAGATTAACCAATATACTAGTATTATTTTAGGAAATAATTAATTAGGTCCTATATAAATACCTTAATATTATCATTATTATCTATCTAGATAATATCCTTATCTTTTTATAAACCTTTAAAGAGTATAAAGAATACATTAAGCTAGTACTTTAAAAGCTTTAAGATATAAATCTTTTAGTAAAATCTAAAAAAAAGCTTTTTCTATATTTAGAAAGTTAACTATCTTAAATATATTATTAAACTTAGACTTATTAGGATATAAAAAGATAAGGTTTAAGTAATTAAGAAATAGCCAATACTAATATATATTAAAGACATTAGAGTATTCTTTAGATATACTAACTTATATAAATAGTTTATCTAGAATTATAGTGATATTTATAAGCCTCTTATAAATCTTACTAAAAAGGAATAAATATTTAAATAGATAAGAAAAACTTAATAAGTATTTAATAAAATTAAGGATAAAGTTATTAAAAACCTAGTATTTAAGAAAGTAGATTCTACTAAGGAATTTGAGATATATATAGATACCTCTAATAATATAGTAGGTAGAGAACTTACCTAAAGGGATAACTAAAAACAAGTATATATTATTGTTGTTGGAATAGCACTGAGGCTAATCGCACAGAGCCATCTTGGCTAGGGAGGATAACTAATCAGGCAAGGGAGTGCATGTAGACCTCTTAGGTCTACGTGCAAACTTCCCCGCTTGTTTCATAGTTTAGACAGAAATAAAAACAAATTCAGAACCAATTACACAGACACATACGTACGTACATTACGCCATATAGCAAAGGCCATTCAACACTAATCAGTAATTGCTTAGTACAATCACAGATTAGCAAGAGTAAAGAGACAAGTACCGATACGACTCCATAGTTGCAGCTACAGAACGCCAGACGGGACGCAGAAGCAACTAGAATCACACGCTCGTGCTAAGAGCCCAGAGGCTATCTCAACCTCCCCGCCAGTCAGGAAGGAAGAAAACACCCCTGGAAGACGAAATCTTCTCGAAATTGCACAAATCAAGACTGCTATATTGAACGCCAGACGGAATATATCTACAGCCAAGACCTTGTACGACTAGGAAAAAGCAGTATGCGCCAATGCACGACAAAGAGGATACCTTGTAGATAACCCGAAAATACTACACAAGATGTTATCCTTTAACACACCAGAACCATCAGCTTCGGCCACAGCAAGAGGCTTAAATAGCCGAAATCAAGTAATGTACAAAGAAATAAGCGCGGGAAGCACAATACAGATGAGTATATGGCAAAGTACAACAAATCCAAGATACTAGGACCTAGATATCGACCTAGATGCTCTACTAAACGAAACCCAGCTCAAAATCCAGTTTACTATATACTTTGCACGGGTTATAATAGATATTATTCATCTAGACCTAAGCAAAGCCAATATACTAGGGTCTCTGGTTAACGACTTTAAAGGGTGGACTGCCTACTAATTTAATAAGGTAGAACGTATGTTTAGAAAAGTACTTCTAAACATTATGGAGGCAAGAGGAATCCCAACATCAAGAGGTCCCTATACTAGTCGGATTCCACGACTCATTGAAGCCGAGAAGGCAGCAGAAAACCACCCACTGCAAGCGCCAGAGCCAGCCCATATACAACAGACAATTGAACCACTGCCCCCGAGAGCTCAATCGCACGAGACAACGAGAAACCTACAAGCACCTACAGCCGAAATACAACCTGTACGACAAGCACCTCCGGGTACCAGATATATGTAAGAGGTGGGCAACTTCCCACAACAGCATAGTACAGTACTTACAGCAAATTTAGTCTATATGGATAATGTACTGTACGACCTACCTCCAACTCGAATTGTCCATAATGGGTCAATAGAACCTTAGCAAATCTCTACCTTCCAAAAAGGGTGGAGAAAAGACAGGAACTACACTGGCAAGCCCTACAACCTACTGTACGACAAGGTACGGATCTTTATTGGTTATTACAGACAACTGTAAATCACTGAAGATCAATACCATGCAGTTTTTCCAGACATCCTCTCTAGTCGCGCAGAAGACTTCTATATATACCACATTGGGCCAGACAAGAGGTGGGACGAAGTATATAACCTCATGGACACATACTTCAACACAACAATGAACTACAGCCAGTACTGGGCAGACTGGACAACCTTGTCATTCATGCGAGTAAGGAAAGAAAACCCAGACAAGACCTTACCAGAAATCTTGGAAACCCTCTTAGACAAACTACAGCTCATACAAAGAGCTCTAGGAAAGGAATATCAAAGTAAAATAGTACTCTGCACGATAGTAGTCAGAGCATGCCGCGCAGTACCAGAATTAGAACTAGCTATGATCAATTAGAGGCCTACGTACGAGGCCCTCTTTGCAGATTTTTGTGCAGCCCTATAGGTAGCTATAGAGAGAAACTTAGTTCAATAATTCATAGTATATAAAGAAGCTGGAATCAATTTTGTAGATAGGAGGTACAGCTTAAACTTTAAGAACCGCTAGAGGACTTTGTATAATCACCAATCTTTATTATAAATCCCTTTTCGGCCAAACAACCACTATTCCTTAGCACGAATTTCCTTTAAACCAAAACAAAAACAACCCTTCAAACCATACCGTATAATAGCTAAGGTAATAAAATGCTTTATATATAAGAAGGAAGGATACTGGTCTACAAACTATACAGACAAGAAAAGAATAAATACATAAAGACAATACCTCCAGGCATGCAAAGACTTTAAGTAAGAACCTATCCTAGAAGAGGAGAAGTTTGCTACCTACTTGCTTGAGTATAAAGGGGAGGATCTACTATATAAAGTAAAAGGTTTACTATTTGATCTGTGGAATACAGATAACAAGGCTATCCCCCAACAGAATCTAGTGGATTTTGTATTTAACTACCGTATAACTGGGGAAGACATCTATATAGCCCTAAAAGTAACTAAAGTAAGTCAATTCGTACTGCATGACCTATATAGTACAAAGTATTAGGGAGAGCTTTAGAACACAGGAGCTGCTAAGTTTTTTATAGTAGGGATGCTACAAGCATTAGCCTATGTCTGTGAAAACCTAGGTATAAAGATTAGATGGGGTGTAGACGTAGCTAAAGTTAAATTTGGGAATAGTAATGCTATCTCAGCAGTTGGTATGATTAATATTGTAAACCAGCTAGAAAGCATTATATACTATGTCCTAGATATATTAACCCCTTTTCTTTTTTCCCTATATGATGTAGACAGGCTGAAGGCATACTTTAACAACCTATCAAATGCCATTATATAAGGGGATACAACCATCCTAGTAGTTAGGAAGTAGGGACATATATTCTTTAATATAAGCCGTATAGAGGCGGGAGTATTTCTTACAGAGCTATAGCTAAAGAGACTCTATAGATAATTTGAGCACCCTCGTACAGACAGGCTATATAAGCTATTGAGGAATACAAGGTATGATGATGTTAAAGAGGCAATCCTAGAGAAGATTTAGAAGTTCTGCTACTTTTGCTAGTTATACAATCTATTACCAAAGAGGTTCAAGTTTTTAATTAAAGACAAAAGCCACTTTAACTACGAAGTGGTTATTGACATTATACATCTAGGTGAAAGGAATATACTTTATGTAATTGACTTAGACACAAGCTTTTAAGTAGCTACATTTCTCAACTCTCTCTCTACACGAGACACCTAGAATACACTCTACAAGTGCTGGATCTATACATATATTGGTTCTCTAGACTACATCGTACATAACCCAGGAACCAACTTTGCTTCAAAGGAATTCCGGAACAATGTAAAGATTATGGGAATTACGTGTAAAGAAATGCCCATAGAAGCACACTAGGCTTTAGGCAAGGTTAAACACTTATATAGGCCCCTAAGAAGAGCTTTTAAGATTCTAAAGGCTGAGATTAGCTATTGTACAGACAACGAAACATTCCTACAGATGGCCGTAAAGGTATTAAATGATATTGCGGGACTAAATGGCATCGTACCAACACTCTTAGTTTTTAGAGCATACCCATAGATATTACAAGACTCGCCACCCTTACTTAGATATTACACAACAAGCATTAGCAGTTCAGAAAGCAATAAAGATACTACGTATAATCTGAGCCGAGGTGGAAGTCAACTGTGTAATTAATACTAGAAATGGCCTAGACCTCTAATCTACCCTATCTCTACTAATTTAGAGCAACGTCCTGATCTAGAAAGAAAATAAGGGGTAGAAAGAACTGTACAAAGTCAACAGTATCGAGGGATATATAATTATAGTGGGTACGACAAATGGACCAATTTAAATATAGGCAATACATATTAAGCCATATTATTATACAGTAGAAGCCATACCCCAAGACAAATTAGATACCCCTCAGCCTATTATACAAGAATAACCCCAGCCAAGGAAAAGGAGACAACCAAGGAAGGCTACCATACAAACTATTTAACTAAGGAGAAGAGAACGCTCCCGCAAGGCTGCTATACGACCAACATTTGTTATGTATATACAGTAGTCGCCGAGCATTTTTCTCACCCAGAAGGAGAAAGACTTGTATAATTTAGCAGTCAAACTACGCCAAGACAATATCATCACTACTCCTAGAAGGCCATTTAAGGAGTCGGATACACTAGAAATAGATGCTCTGGCTAGTAAAGATATCTTTCAATTTATTTGGTATAACCTAAACTAATACTATAGA
>JAJTUP010000216.1:0-10586 GCA_021399435.1 Diaporthe sp. PMI_573 | reverse complement strand
CTAAGCGGGGTTTTAAGTAGGGTTAGGGTTTCTTAGTTATTTTAGTATAGTTTAGGGTGAGCTAATATATACCTATACTATTTTAAACTATTTTTTATTCTGCAGATTAATAGATTTTTCTTTATTTTAAAACTATAATATAAGTTTTATATTTAGACTATATAATAAGTAAAAAAGATATATAGTAAGCTAATAGCTTAATAGTTTATTAGATATCTACTATTTATTTTACTTTTATTAATAATAATTTAATAAAGAAGATCTTTATTTATATATATTTATTATTAGTTTATAGACTATAGTTTAGACTATAATAATAGTCTATTCTATAATAATAGCCTATTTTATAGCCTTAATCTATTCTATAGTAATAGTTTATTTTATAGTAATAGTATATTTTATAATAATAACTCATTTTATAACAGTAATCTATTCTATAGTAATAGCTTATTATTATAAACTACTATACTACTAGACTACTAGACTACTAGACTACTAGACTACTAGACTACTAGACTACTAGACTATTAGACTAATAGACTAATAAACTTCTAGACTAATAGACTAATAGACTAGTAGACTAATAAACTCTTAAACTAATAGACTAATAGACTAATATAAATAAAGCTTTCTTTTCTTTTCTTTTCTTTTCTTTTCTTTTTTTCTTTTTATCTATCTATAAGCCTAAGATCTACTATAACCTAGTTATTAAAACCAGCTTAAAATTATCAATTAACTTTTCAATAAATATCTTTTTCAACTATTAAGTCTATTATTAACTTTAACACTTAAAAATCTAAAGAAAATCTTTTTATATAAAAAATATTCCTTAAAACTCTTAAAAGAAATCTATTAAAAATACTTAAAAAATTCCTTAAAACTCTTAAAAAAAGTCTATTAAAAATACTTAAAAAAACCTCTAAAAAAGCTTTTAAAAAAATGGCTTCTTTTACATCTTCTAACGCTAGTCCTTCTAATTATCAAATTCAAAATGCTCAAGAATCTGACCCTGAAGACAATAGTTATAATAATAGTGATAATAATAGTATTATATCTATTATTAACCCTAATATATTTAAAAAACCCTCTAAAAAGAAAGACGAATTTAAAAATGAAAAAGGAAATAGAAACGGATTTAATTTTAAACCTCCGAATTCTTATTTAATTAAAAATAAACTATTTAATTATAAATTAGCTGATATTGATTATTCAACCCCTCGAAAAGTAATATTTACTTGTACTATGCCTAATTGTAATTCTCAAATTATATATAAAGCAACTAGAGCTTAAATTAGCTCTAATGGGGTTAAATATTATAAAGAAAAAGCATAGTCAAATAGCTACTAATATAGAGGAAGAAAGATTTAAATTAAAACGTAAGTTTAAATATATTTAACTTAAAGTAATAAAAATAATACTAATTTAAATAGGGAACGATTATAACGAAAACATTTATATAAATACAGATTTAAAATCACAGCAAAGTACCTAATTATCTATTAGCGAGTCCTTTAGCGGAAATAGAAAAAAACGACTTTATTTATCGAATTTTAATATAGAAAATAAAGTATATTTCGAAAAGGTTATATACTTTTTATTAACAAATAACTTATCTTTTAACATTTTATCATCTAAATCTTTTAACGATTTAACTAAATATTTAAATGAGTAAGTATTAATATTATATATATAAATAATATATATAACTAATAAAACTAGAAATATACCTAAGATTTACTATTAAAAGCTACAAGCTTTTTTATAAATTTCTTACGATAATAGTATATAAGATATTAAAACTCAAATTAATAATAAAAAAGGCATATCTATTTAACTAGATATATAGACTTCTATAGATTCCTATAGGTATTTAGGGGTTATTATAAATTTTATCAATAATAATTTAAATTTAGACTATTGGTTAATAGGTATATTATTATTATTAATTACCTCTAATATTTATTATAATACTAATTAATTAAATAGGATTTAAAATTCTAAACAAAGCATATAGTAGAAGTTATATTTACGAAGTCTTTTATAAGAATATTATTACTCCTTTAGAACTTCCTTTACAAATAATTAATAGGTATATATAAAGTTTCTATTTATTTTCTAATTAATACTATAATATTATATTAACTAGTAGTAATAGTATTACCCGGATAACGGCTCAAATAATAATACTTTTATAGATGAATTTAAAACTATATTACCTCGAAGCTTATAAAGAATTTAATAACAATATACGATATACTGCTTACATATTTAACTTAGCTGCTAAGGCTATAATATCCGAATTTAATAAAAATACTATTAATAGTAATGAATTACAAGAAATTAAATTATCAGCTATATTTACTTATAATGATGAAGAATGGGAAAATCTTTCTAAAAAAGAGAAAGATAATATTTTAAAAGTTACTAGGATATATATTTAATATACAAAATATACTATACTTTACTTTATAAACTAACTAATTTAATAATTATATAGGGTTACCAAATAAAATTCAACGAATTGCTATAGTTATTAAAAGAAATCGACAAATTTAGTAAACAGTGGCTTGAAATTTTACAAGAATATAAATTAAATAATAACGATTTAGAAGACGATAATAGAACATTAATTCCACTAGGTATGAATTAATAGGTTTAATAACTTTAAGTTTATATAATTAACTAATATCTTTAATATATAGATATAGAAACACGTTGGAATTCACTATATAATATGTTAGAAATGGCTATTAAATTTTAAAACCCTATTAATCAACTTATAAGAGATTTTAATCACGGTTTACTTAAAGAAACTACTATATCTAGTAGTAATTAGACGCAATTAACAAATTTAAAAGAACTATTACACGCTTTTTATCAACCTACTACACTTTTACAAGGCTTAAATTACCCTACTTTAAGTTTAGTACTACCTATTCTAAAGAATATATATACTACATTATTAGATTTAAAACAACTATATAAAGACGATATTACACTTGGTGAGGAAGACAGGGTAAGTTTTATATTAATTTATATAATATATTTATATATATATATAATATAAATAACTAATATTATATTTAATTAGACTTTATTACACCCATTTGCCTCTTCTTTTATTCAAGCTATAGATGTAGGATTAAATAAGTTAAATACTTATTATCCTACTAACTTCCAATAGGAAATAAATAATATTAAAAAATACAAAACATATATATAAAATACACTATTAGATCCACGGTTTAATATCGAAATAATAAAAACTTGGTTTAATAATAGTATAATTAAATATATTAAAGACTTACTATTAGAAGATTTAAAAGAATAAGTATAAGTTTAACTATATATATTATTCTAATATTAACTAATAATAAATAGAGTATATAAAGAAATTTAAAGTAATAAAGGAAAGGATATAGAGGTCGAATTACTACAACCTAAAACAAATAAACAAAAAGAAATATATATCGATTTAACAAGTTCAACTTCGAATATATCACCTAAAAAGTCTATATAAAAGATTAAAGAAAATACACTATTAGACACTTTATTTCCTATATCAAACCCTAAGCCTAGTAAAAGAAATACAAATAATATTAATTATATTCTAAATCAAGAGTTAAATAATTATTTTAAAGAAAATAGAAAGCCAAATAAGGTAAGTTATTTAATTATACTTTAATCTATTATTTAATAACTCAATACTAATATAATAATATTATATAGTCAGACATATTTAAATTCTGGGAAATAAATGAAGAATCTTACCCTTATTTATCTATTTTAGCTTATAAATATTTAAATATACCAGCTACATCTGCTGCTATAGAAGGAAACTTTAATAGTAGTACTAATATTATTACTAATCGTCGAACTAATTTAAAGCACGATACTAGAAAAGAACTAATGATTATTAAATCAAATAATAAAGAAAAAAGTATATATAAAACTAAGAGATACCCTAGTTTAGAAAAGGTAAATAATGGTAAACAAGAAGCTTATTTTAGTGACGGGAAGATAGTGATTTTAATTAATTTATTTTATTATTTTACTTTTTAAAGTATATTTAGTTAGTTAGGTTTAGTTAAATAAATAATATAATACTTAATATTTACTACTTTTAAGTTTTTACATTAAAGCTTTTATTATATTATAATAATTAAAAGCTTAGATTTAATTCTTTTAGTATATAATTCAATAGATTATATTAAATAATTATATATACTTATATATATATATTAATATATAAATATAAGTGTTTTATATTTTAAGTTTAAATAAATTTAAATAAAACTATATATTTAATTTTTATTTTATTTATTTATTTATTTATTTATTTTAAGAAATAATTTTAATAATGAAATTTATATTATTTTTGTATTATTTATATATATATATAAATAATACAAATAATACAGGAATACAAGAATACAATAATACAGGAATATAGGAATACAGGAATACAGGAATACAATAATACAGGAATACAGGAATACAAAAATATAGTAATACAGGAATACAATAATACAGTATTATTGTATTCCTGTATTTCTAATAATACAAATGTATTATTTTTGTCACAACTCTGTTTATTTCCTTCTTAGCAGTTATTTTTAAATATTTACTTGCCGCTAGACTCTCGAGAAGAAAGTCAGTAGCGATAACTAGTATTCCTTATTCTATTATTATAATTGTAAACTGCTAATAAAGTTACCGAAAAGGATATTGTAATAATTACTACTATAACTTCTAACTAGCTTAAGTTTACTATTTACCTATAGGTAGTGGGTTTTGGCAAACGGGAGTATTATTGTGCAATCTTATATATAGAGTCTTCCTTCTTTCTTATTCTTAATGTAGAAGGGAAGAAAAGAATAGCAAAATATAAGTATGAGGAAAAGTAGTGATAGATGTACGGAGAAGTAGTAGAAAAGCGTTGTAAATTTAGTAACCGCAAATAAAAATATATATAGCAGCAACCTATATTATTTATGCCTAAAAAAGCAGATAGAAGGGAAGATAATAAGGGTTAAAAATAGAAGATAAGGCTTTAAAGCAGCCTTCTAGGTGCTTTCTAAAAAAAATAGAGGAAAAACGTTATAAGAAGGTAATTATTATAATAAAAGAAAGGGTAATAATAGTAATAGTAGCAAATATTTAGTATAGTAAGGTATAAATAGTAAATTCTATAATAACAATAAAAGCAATAAAAATATTGGAAAATATAGTTAATATAGAAAAATACTTTAAAGACTTACCTGTAGATACTTAGTAATAGTTAAGTATAGTTTCTAAAGAATTATAGTGCCGCTAGTAAAGAATACTAGTATATTGTAGCAATTATAACTTTAAGTAAATAAATTATATAGCGTTTGGGTAGTAACCCTATACTTTTTCTTAATTAGCGTCCTTAATAGTTATAGTTGCCGTGGGTAGTATAATAATAGTTAGAAGGTATTTAGTAGGTAGTCGAGGATTTAATAAAGGGTTTTTTTGGCCTTAAAAAGAGCGTTTCTAAAGGCTTTTGTCGATTTATATATTTGCTTAATTAGATTCTTAAGGGTGCAAATAGGTAGGTTATCGTGAGAGATATTTGTAATATTCTTAATAGTGTTTTCTTGTATAATAGAGTATACTAATAGGCTTCTTTCTTCTCTTTTTTATATCTAGAGGATAAACCAGCAAGTTTTAGAGAAAAGTTAGTATTTTAAGGGCTAATCATTACTACTTAGTAGTAAGTATATTAAATGTTAGTATACTAAATAATGGTAATTATAGTATAGATATTGCTTATTAAAACGGCTTAAAGGCATATAGTAACGGTAATAGCAATCTGCCTCTTCCTACCTTACTATTAGAAATTGCCAAGCAATTACTAATTAGTATTAGTTGGGCATAGTAACAAGTAATTATTTAAAGGGTACCGAAATAGCTGTAAATAGCTTTAATTTGGTAATAGTGTTATATATTACTTTTGGCTACCCTTGGTAGGTACCAAAGCCCCTACCTAAGTGTTGGCTAGAAGCGCTAACTAATCTAGCTAACTAATCTGCTGTGTACAGACCCTTTGGCCAATTAGAGCAGCTGCTAGGGCAACCCAGCAGGCAACCAATTAACTAGGGTCTGCCAGCTGGTGTCGGGTTGCTACAGACCGACCGTTATCTTATTGCTGCCCCACGGCGGGGTCAGCGCTAGATAATCTATGGACCCTGTACCCCTGAATTCTATGCTACTGAATCTACAATATTACTTTATTAATATAAACCTTATAAGTTGTTTATTAAACCTTATAAAGGTTTAATGTAATTATTATATTAAAGCTATAATTTTAATTGAGTCTTTTATTATTATAATATAAGCTATTTTTAAATATTAATAATATATATAAAATATTAAGTATATAATAGTTTTTTAAGAAAAAGGAAGTAAAGAAAAAGAAACCACTTATTAAAGTAAAGATAATAATAAAAAGTATACTTTTTATTTATAACTAGTATATTATATATCGGAATATTAAACCTACTAGTATTATTATAGCTAAACTATTATATATAATATATTTAAAGCTTAGGAATAAAATAAAAAGCCTAAGGCTAGGATAGAAAGTATTTATACATTAACTTTAATGCTAAGCTCGCACTAGTATTTTATAATAAGTCCCGAGGCACAGGTTAATTATATAGGGAATAGTAGATTTACAGCAAAAATAGCTCGGCAATCTTATTCTTCAACTATATTAACTAAATACATAGTTAATATATATAATAGTAATAAGGCCTACCTAGATTATAGATAGCGAACCTTAATAATACTACCTTAGAACAGTAATAATAAAATCCTAACCAACCTTCTCGCTATCTTAGTTAATCTCATTATTAATTCTAGGTATACTTTATTTGCGCTTATATAACCCCCGAGTCTGTGGTAGAATCCGGTAGGTAGGATCATTAATAACATACCTAACCCCATATATATATCCGGCTATATGTCTACGTACGTCTGTCGGTTGCAGGTATAATATATTATTTTAACTTCCTCTCGAGCGAGTTCTTTCAGCGAGTCACCGTCGTTGCCTTTCTGGAAGATCATGCCTATGTTATAAGCACCCTTCCGAAAATTCTTTATACTCTCGTTATGATCTGACTGGCGTACGAGGACGTGCCTCTTCATCGTGAAAAGGGTTGAGGATGCGATACTGGCACCCAAGTTCACAAACCAGAGCTGTCAGGCTTGCCTCTCCGCCACCACCTCTTGCCGGCGGCCGGTCGATGCCGCGCCTGCCCGCGTACACTGCCAGCAGCTACCCGCTGCCGGCCTTCTTCGCAGCACTGGTTGCCAGGCTCGGGGCCGCCTTGGTGGACTGCTTCATGGGTTTGGTTTCGGTAGGGCCAGAAGGAGTAGTAGTTGTGGTACTGGTGGGGGGCCGGGCGGTTGCGGTCGCGGTCTTGGCCGCGCCAGTAGTAGTTGTGACATGGGCATTGGGGCTGGGTTTGGTAGGCTTCTCGGCGCTGCCGGTAGAAGACACGGTCGTCGCGCTGCCGGACGACCCGCGGCTGCTCGCGGAGCTCGAGCTCGACGTGGAGGCGCTGGAGAGGCTGGAGCTGGTCTTGACCAGACCTGACGGCTTGCGGGGGGGCCCTCCGTGAGCAGCGGGACCTTGAGCAAAGACATCGGCGTCAGTATGGGCTTCCAAAGTTGTGTGTGTGTGTGTGTGTGTGTGTGTGTGTGTGTGTGTGTGTGTGTGTGTTCGACGTGGGCTTGACACTTTCAGGGCAAAGACAGCACCGATCGGTGAGGTGGGTAGGAGCTGTTTCTCACCGGCATGTGCGGCGTGGCTCGCAGCGTGTCCCCTATTCTGCGAGGACTGCGAGCCTCCCTCGCTTTCCGAGGTGTTCCTCTCCTTGTACGACCTCTTTGTCGCGGTGCGGTCCGGGAGGGCTCTCGAGCCAGGCGCACCACTTGGCCCCATGCTGGGCAGATTGGAAGGGTCGATCAAAATATCCGTGCCGTTTGCGGACTTGTGCCAGCTATCGTCGTTTTCCCTCTCCAGGTGCGCGGAGAGCAGGAACCCCAGCATCGCGCTGCGCATCTGATTGCTATTCTTGACAACGGTCATATATGCAAACTGCTCAGTCCCCGGGATGTTAGAACGTCGTTCGATAGTAGCTGATCACTAGGATGATGATAGATAGTGTGCAGTACGTATAAGACGCACTAGTAGGGGCTCTTTGGGGGGGGGGGGAGAAATATACGCACATCTCCACCATAACCTCTGGCCTTAGCTTTGGTGGTTTTAGTCTTGGGCTGAACGGTCTGGGTATTCTTCATAACCAGAAGAATCAGAGTGTTGTAGTCAAACAAGGCGACGAATGGTGTCTTGAATTTCATGACGTAGTGCGTTGCCTGGCTCAGAATCGTGGAGACGTTCAGCGTCTCCGTTGAATCGGGATCGTCGCCTTCTTCCCTGGCGTCCATGCGGCCAATGAATGCTCCACTGTCTCTGACTATAATTTCTTCAAATTTCGCAGCATTCAATGCCTTAAAGCTCTTGAACTCCAGGCCAGCCATGGTGTTCACTGAGCTGCCCGGGTGGTCCGGTTCCTTTGGAGGCCCGTGGAAGTACATCCTATCAATACGACTGAGGTGTGAGGTAGGCCCCGAGTTATCCTTGTTCTTGCTCACCTCACAGAGAACAGAATCGTGAGGATGGACCCGGTTCAAAGCCACGTTGACCGGATAGGTGAAGTCCCGTGCAGAAGCAACGACGATGTCCTCCTCTGAGTTGATCATGTGGGCCTGTTCCATGAGTGGCATGTATGCTTCCTTGAGCTTGGCTTGGACTTCGGGTTTCCCAAGGCACAGGGTGTTGGCTTTTTCGATCCAGTGGCCCAAGGGTATTTCAATTGCAGAGGCTGGGGGGTCGCAATTTGCTGTGTTGTGCCCAGATATGTGCGTTCTGACCTCTGTACCTTTGCCCTCTCTCTGTTGGCCGAGCTTATTCTTCGAGATGTCGTCTAGCGCCAGGCTGAACGAGCTGAAGACGGTAGTCATGAGTGATGCGGATAAATGGAAGGGCTACTCAAGTGTTGTGTGAAGGATGTTTTATGTCTTGGAGAGCTCTCGAAGAGGGCAAGTTGGACAACCAGGTGAATAATGAGGACAGAGCGAGATTTATAGTCTAGAGACGAGGTTCAATTCAAATGTAGTGGTTTTCAAAAATGAAGATAATAGTTCAAGACAATGCGAGTGATGGATGAGGATAGTAAGCCTCCAGCCGGTCTTCCTGAGCCGTAGATGGGCTGGCATTAATATACCAGTCCAACCATGGCGTGCATGCTTGACTCGACGAGGCTGTCTCGTTGCGGGCCACTCTTTTGGGCTATTCTTGGGTGAAACTGAAGTTGAGGATCTATTTTTGGTCTGGTCAGGCTTGATGTGGCCAGTGGAGCGAGAAGCCATCGTGATGCAGTGCCGCCGCGAGACATGCTGAGCTACGAGGGGGCAGACCTGTAATTGCGCCGGTGGCTACGCCGCATAACTTACAGCCCCCCTGGTATCCACGTTCGAGACAGCGAAAATCGGCCGTGTCGTGCCAGGCGCCACCTTGGCCGGGCAGTCGGCGTATTGCCGAGGCCATCAATGGCAAATGCACATCTTTGGTGACGATAAACAGTTCAGGGCCACGGCCGGGTGGGCGGGCCTTCCAGGGGACTTGTTGGTAGGCAGGCCTCGAAGTGTTGGCCCACAGGTTGATATTTTTGGCCCTGTTGGTCCCCACGCACAAGCAGGCGCCAGCAGACGCCAGCCACGCAGATAGGCTTGGCCGTTGGTAACGGAGCGTTGGTGCACTCGCTAAAAGGATTTCGAGTGCCCAGATTCCATTTTTTACTGTGTACCACAGTATTCTTGAGCGAGGGCAGTTGGACGTCGGGGACGTTTCAGGGTTAGGGTCCGTTGTTGGATAATAACTAAGGACCATAAAGACCATGCAATGCCCACCGTCACCTGCTCCGTCCGCTTTTGCTTTTCATCCCTCCATCACCCGCCAGCTATCTTTGCCCTGGAACACGGCGTCGCTAAAATGTCCCTCTCCTTTGAGAATACTAAATACGTCTTCGACGACAGCAAGCGGCCCGCGCTGCCCTACGTTGAGGGCGCCTGCTTCGAGATCAAACGCCACAAGCCGCTCACACCATTCGACAACGGCAAATGTTACGAGCCCCCAGAGCCAGAGGCATCCAGCCTCAGTAAGCCCTTGCTCCCAGACGACATCCTGCCTCCGAGTAAGATTGTGGACCCAATCGACCATCTAACGCCCTGGGACGAGTTATCATCCGACCCAAGCAAAATCCCACCCAATACAATCACCGAGAGGTATCTCAGGCATCAACCCAGGAAGACGGAGCCCCATGAGGATGGGAAGGTGCGCCAGCTTGAGATCCTCCACCAGATTAGGGTGCGCGACGGCGCTTACGCCCAGGTTGTGCGGTGTCGTGTGGACGGCATACGGGGCCTGCTTGTGGCTAAGATCTTCGACCCGCTGTATAGGTGGGATGATGTGCAACTGGACGATGACTGGTCTC
>JAJTUP010000215.1:0-10647 GCA_021399435.1 Diaporthe sp. PMI_573 | reverse complement strand
GGTACTGTAGTCTTACAAGGGCCCACAAAATTACTAAGAATTTCCACATGGTTGAGGCTTCCCAAAAGGGTTATGTCACCCATGTGGTAATGTGCGACCGTAGACGTTCGCGCTTTTCACGGTGGGGACCAGTGCATGGGTCTGGTCACCTATTTCCCCGCTGCTCCACTTGCTGAGGTCCACGGTGCGTACATATTCGACGAAGATAAATTGGGGTTATTCACTCTTCCAGCCTCCATCGAGACCGATCCACATATGGCACGGAACAAATCGTTCTTGCCACCCGGCTCTCGTTCTCGCGTTCCTCCAACTTCCCGCAGCATCGAAGCTTCAAGTATTTTCGAGCTCTTTGATACCATGATCGAGGTCTTCGACGACTTTGCTTGTCTTAACGGCCATATCTTTCCTGAGTCCCTCGCATGCTTGTACCTGCTGTACATTTTCGTGTGCAAGACGAGCCATCTTACTTTCTCCCCAAAACTTCTCAATTTCAGTAATCTTTTCGACACAAGCTTGGTAGTCTTTCTCCTTCATTTCCAGCAGGGCTTTCTCCTTTGCGGTAGCTTCCATCAGGCCGCCTAGAAACATGTGGATAGAACGCAACACCCCAGTCTTCTTCACCTTTACGTCCTTCTTTGCCTGCTCTGTCAATGATATCTGCTTGCGGAGATCCTCTATGAAAGAATCTGGATTGATCGTCAAAGTTTCGGTACCAGTGCTAAAGGATGATAGCAGGCGTTGTACTATTTGTTTGTCGCCCAGGGTGACAGTAAGCGATTTGGTGTCATGGGACCAGGGAATGTTGTAACTCTGTCCTGCAGTTGCTCTCAGAAATGAGGCCATGGCGATTCTCCAAGGTGCGGGGTCGAAAGTCTCTGGCAGATGTATTTTGAACCCATGGGACAGCCCGATGACGTAGACAGCACTCCAAAAGATAGCAATGCCAGAATTCTCACTTGATGCTCGTGGTCCACGGACCTCCGTGATGGGTCCCGTCAGGGTAGACGTCCCGTGAAATAGTGTCCCGATCTTCTCTGTGGCAGCCCTTGTGTGTTCCACAGCCGGCAGTGAATCCAAGAGCCTTACTCCATTGGAATCAAGCACAGCCAGGACCCAGTGGCCCAAAGAAGAATCGGAAGGCTTGATGGGAACGGGAACTAGGGTGATTGGCTTAGTGGCACTTTTTGAGTTGGCACACTGGTGCCAGCTATAGTCGGAGTCAGGCACAGCTTTCCCACGGGAGTCTATAACTCTGACGGTACATGGGACCATATCGGCCAGTTTCTTGAAGGAATGACTGATGAGTTTGTCGTCCAGGAGATCATCCGCATCAAGGTTGTTAAGGAATTCGTCGTCGACGTCACGCTCAGTCTCGACCTGCGAAACAGAGAGTCTCCCATCATGTAGAGGGCTGGTTGTTGAAGGTGACAGCGGTTGTTGGACAGGCTGTTGAGAGTAATGACTGAGTTTAGCCACCGTTTCTCCGTGTTCAACCGCCGCTCTTTTACTCGACAGAGCCAGCTGCTCGCCCGCCTTTCGTTTCTTTGGGTCCACATTTGCACCCTTGCTTCGGGTCCGATTAGCAATGGCGGGAGGGGTAGCGTTGTGCGCAACGGCTTTGGGTGTTTCAGGTATTTGAGGACGGGGCGGAGAACTTGCACCGCTTCCGCAACGTCCCTGTCGGCCCTTCCCTGCCCCTCGTCCTCCGTTGTCTTGAGGCTTCGTATTTTCAGGGGTAAGTTCCTGCGTATTTGGTCCTTCTGTCGCTTTGCCATGGTCTTGAGGAGAGCCTTCACCCTCGAGTCCACCTCCTCCTCTCGGTCTTGTACTTGTACCGCGGACGGACTTGAGTGTTTCCAGCATATCTTTCGACGGCAACGAGGGTGATCCTTCTGCGCTTGGAAGTTCCGTGCGATCTGAGAAATAACCACTGGCAACCTCTATGAAATCTGACGAAGGGTGATGTTCAGGAGTAGAAGCAAACGATTTCTCGACTGTTGCGGCCGACGAGAAAACGTTATACTTTTTTTTTGGACGAGCCATGTTTCCAGGCAATTCCGGGTTATCAGCTCTCTCGGGCGCGGGTTGGACTGAGGACGTAGCTAACCCCGTTTGATTGGAGTCGTCCTGGACAGGCGGGTTGGGCGTTGGAGATCTGAGAAACTCGTCGTAATCAGGTTCTGGGAGATCTTGGGTAGGAAACTGAGAGAAGTCCTCATTAGAAACTTGCTTTGCAGCAACCTCCTGTGAACCCGGAGGTATCGTTTGACGACGGCGTGGCCGGCCTTGAGTTCGTCCGACATCGGCTTGATGAGTGTCCAGTCTGCTCGTAATTGAAGCAGACAGCGGTGGCTGGAGAGTCTTATTGTTGGATTTTGCGAGGGCGGCCACCGATTTCTCTCTGGACTCAGCTGCCAACCTTTTGTTTGGGGAATCAGATGGAATGTCGTCCAACGCTCGCTTCGCTGAGCCATTATTTGCCCCTTTCTCTCGGCTTTCAGCAGCCACTGCTGGGATGGGAGTGTTTCCTGCAATACTATCGGGTGATCGGATTGTTTGATGATGCTCTGGATGATCGTCACCGGCTTCACTTCCCCGTCGCCCCACCCGTCGCCCCCCTCGTCCCCCTCGTCCCCCTCGTCCCCCTCGTCCCCCTCGTCCCCCTCGTCCCCTTCGTCCACCTCGTCCGCCTCGGACCGCTCGTCCTCCACTACGCACAGACGTTGTGTCTTCAGGGGTACTTGGGGATGTGAGCTGATCAGCATTTTCCCCGGCGACGTGAATAGTGTTGTTCTCGCTTGTCTGCTCGACAAGCGAGCATTCATTTGTTCGCTCATCCGACGCAGCGATAGATTCCGTTGATGTTGGCAGCATTTCCAAAGATGTGTGCTCGCTGGAGTCAGGAGCAGTACTCTGGCTCGCAAATTGTGTGTTTATAAGATCGTCGAATTCAGTATCTCTAAGCCAATCGCCAAAGCTGTCAAAGTTGTTGAGGTTCGCTATGTTGTCTTGGTGATCGGCTCCTTTTTCAGACGAGGATGTGGCTGGAGCCGCCACCGATCCCGCGGGCGGGTTGAAGACTTCGTTGGTTAGAGGTGAATATGTCGTTGGAAGGTTTAAGGATAAGATTCCTTTTAAGTTGATAGCTGGGTGATTTGCCCTAGACTCAAAAAGTTGAGGTTCTTGATACGACCCCGACTGGCTGATATCGTCCTGCGTCAGAACTGGAGGGTTGGACAATTGATTGATGAGAAAGGAAGGAGTTGAGGCTTCCATTGAGCTGACAAGACGACTGTTAGCTCTCCCACCTCATAACTCGTCGGCCATTCAGACTTACTCTTCGTCCTGCTAGATGTAGAATTAAAGCTAGTAGCAGGATGTGCGCGGCGGGAATTTGAGTGATTCTTTGGAGAGAGATTGAATGGAATGGAAACGATGGGGTTTCCATCACGTACATATCACATCTCTATTTCACTGCTGTGGGCTTCCCTACCAACCTCCCTCCACCTTTCTATGCCAAGAGAACAAGAAAAACATCAACACAGCAGCCCTCCCTGCCCACTCACTTGAGCACTGAGGAGCCAACCAGATTGAATCAATCGATCATCCCACATTGGCCGGCGTTCCTGACTGTATGTGTATGCAGGCAACCATCGTTAATGCAGGTTTAGCGAGATATGGGCACCAATAAGGCGAGTGATGAGAATGGCTAACCCCAGCAGGTGTCACAATCTACCCCGGCGGCGAGGCTGGAAGCAGAAAGGCCCACCCAAGCGAACACGACTGCTGGCTAAACGACAACCACCTCCTCCTGATAGCCAATCGCCGTGGAACCAAGACGGGCTGTTGACGCCGGGAGGAGGATGCAGGAGCGAAATACATGGTTCTCTGACGATATTGGAGGGTGGGAGGCGATCGATGGGAACGATTCAGGCAGCAGATGTCACCCTCTACCCCGGCGACATGGTAGAGGCGAAACAGGACCTGATCGCCAATCGCCGTGGAATTGAGATGTGCTGCTGATGCTGGAAGATGCAGGCCGACCTGTTTTTCACGTTCACATTGGCAATTTTCTTCTTAAACAATATCTCATACCCCGCGGGGTTATATTGTCGGGTTGGCCGAGTCACTCCCAGTATAGGAGGTATTGTTGGCCTTGAGGACAATGCTGCATACCTCCATCCACCCGCGGTATCAAGGCAAAGACAGCGCAGAATCACGCATGTGTGTGTTGCCTCTGCGACAACGGACTCACAAATGACGCCGTCTTGGCCCCCTCCACGATCCCCTGTCCTGCCACGGGAGCAGTGCGGGACCAGCCTCCCGCGACACCCCTCGGGGTTCACAAGCCAGCCCCATTTTTGAAGGCGCTGTTTTACGTCCCTTGTGTGAGAGGCGGTTCACGAGGTGGACGAGGCTGGAGGAGACCCACCCATGCGAACGTGATTGCTGGCTAAACGGGACCACCTCCTGATCGCCAACCACCGTGGAACCAAGACGTGCTACTGAGGCTTGGTCCGTCGGCGATATTAGAGGGTGGGATGCGCCCATCATCAACAGGAGTCCCAACCACCTTGTTTGTTATGTACACCTCCCCGGGGTAATAAAGGTCAGTGGGCCATGTCCTGTTACATTGAGCTCTAGGTACTGTTGGTATGGAAATTGCTAGAAAAGTGACAAAGTGGTGTGTGTGTCAAATGTAACTGGACATGGCCCACTGGCCTTTATTACCCTGGGGAGGTGTACCATGCAAGTCAGGCATACAATCTTTAGGCTTTAGACTCAGTCTGACCCTCCTCTCGAAGGATCTCGACTGCCTACTGGTCGGGTCCACTGCATCTTCAAGGCTGGGGAGGGACTCTCGGTCGAAACGAGTCTTAAATTCAATCCGCAGTGCCACGCCTCGACTCTGCCCTGGTGATTCAAATGCATATGCAGGATTTCCACTCATAATAGGTACTTACAGACATGTAAATACAGCATTTTTAACTCAAGTTGGTGGAGGTGCAGCGCGGAGCGCCAGAACACGGTGTTGGAACCACACCATGTGAGAGTGTGATTGCACAGGAAATATTTCGCCACGCCCTCCGCTTGTGCGTAAATTGCCGTCGTTTTCCAACGCTCGACACAGTACTTGTCGATCATACCTACAGGAGAAATTGCACTAGGTCGAAAGCCAAAACTTCCGGCTACATGTTGCTGCCAGTTACTCCCAGGCAAGCCAGGCCGGGACCAGGGCCTCAGAGCGATTTCCTTGCAGCTTTCCCTGACCCCTGGGGATCAACGAGAGGGAGAAGACAGCTCTCACGCCGCAACCAACAAGGCGATACCCAATAGATGAGCATCAGTTTGGCCAGCCCTTTTCTTGCGTCAGGGGCGTGAACACAGATTTTGCTTCTGCCATGATGTTAGGAGCATGTGTCCGAGGAAGTCCTAAGGGAGCTAATGCCCTAAGATGGTTAGGAGAATATTGAATTCTCTAAAATAATTAGGGTCCGTATTCCTAACTCCATGGCTCTTTATCAACTTCTGAAGTGTCTTGACGCGAGCAGGCTGTACCTCCGTGTTCGTGTTCAATGAGGCAATCAACAGCCACCCCTGTTGACGCCCACGGCACAACTGCATCATTGATGCAGGTTTAGGGAGATATGGGCACCAATAAGGCGAGTGATGAGAATGGCTAACCCCAGCAGGTGTCACGATCTACCCCGGCGGCGAGGCTGAAAGCAAAAAGGCCCACCCAATCGAACACGACTGCTGGCTAAACGACAACCACCTCCTCCTGATAGCCAATCGCCGTGGAACCAAGACGTGCTATTGACGCCGGGAGGAGCGAAATACATATGATGGCCTGGTTCTCTGACGATATTGGAGGGTGGGAGGCGTATCAACAGGGACCCCAGCCACCTTTGTACACTTGGAAGGGGGTGTCCTCCTCGACGGATCTTGACTGCATCCTGGTCAGGTCCACTACATCTTCAACGCCAGTAGGGGGGGAGTAGCGACGCCATTACAAGCCCGTTGGCGGATGCCGCCGGCAAGAGGTCGCGCCGGAGGTCCTTAACTTGAATCTCAGTTGATCCAACCTCTACCGTTCTGGTCCCACAGCACCAGAACTCACCAGAGATCAGCGCGCCAAGGCCTGGAATGTACAGTTCTTCGCCGACACGGATCCTATCGCTGGAGTTTACCAGCACGACAACTTCCTGTCCATCGGCGACGTCGCCCGTGACCTGGACCTTTGCTTAGCTGACACGGCCATTTCCAGGCCCTGAGCAAGGCACGGCGCAATACACCTACATGTTCCAGACAACCATCGTTTATGCAGGTTTAGCGAGATATGAGCACCAATAAGACGAGTGATGAGAACGATTCACGCAACAGATGCCACGCTCTACCCCGGCGACGAGGCTGGAGGAGACCCACCGACGCGAACGCGATTGCTGGCTAAACAAGACCACCTCCTGATCGCCAACCACCGCGGAACCAAGACGTGCTACTGACGCCGGAGGATGCAGGAGCAGAAAGCACAAGGGCCTGGTCCCTCGGCGATATTGGAGAGTGGGGTGCGCCCATCATCAAGAGGGATCCCAACTACCTTTTGCTCTTGTTATGTACTATGCAGGTTAAGCATACAAAATTTGGGCTTTAGATTCAGTCTGAACTTCCTCTCGAAGACCAGCACGCTCCAGGTTTTCAGCACGCTCCAGGCTTTCAGCACGCTCCAGGATTTTCACTCGTTCCAACTCTGCCTCGCAAAATGGAATTCCAATGGCGAAAAAACAACAGGGAGCAGATCCTTTATCTTGCCAAACATCGACATGAAGCGGTTTTTCGGACCTGCCTTTTCAATACATTCTGTTTCTGTCACACTATGCGTCACTACGACACTTTGATATTCCGTGAAAGTCAGGCACGCAGTTTCTAGGGTTTCGTCTCAGTCCAAACCTCCACTTGAATACGCTCGAATATCTATGGGTCGGGTACACTGCATCTTTCAGGCCAGGGAAAATGAGCTTCCATATCAACCTCTGTAAGCTAAGCCAAGATAACAAGAAAAACAACACAACAGCCCTCCCTGACCACTCATGTATGACCGGTGACAATTGGGAACTGGAACGAATCGATCATCCCACGTTGGTCCGGTGTCCCTGACTGCATTTGTATGCAGACAACCATTATCAATGCAGGTTTAGCCAGATATGGGCACCAATCAGGCGATGGATGAGAACGATTCACGCAGCAGATGTCACGCCGTACCCCGGCGACGAGGCTGGAGGTGGAGAGAGCCACCGATACGAACGCGCTTGCTGTCCCAAGGGCGATTATGTCAACAGGGGTTCCTTGCCACCTTGAGCACTTGCAACAAATCATGCAAGCCAAGCGCCTTACTGTACATTTCAAGTTACTGTATACGATAATCACGACTCACGACATTTTGAAATTGTGCGTTACCAGCATGTGCCCATAGGGCTGCGCTTGTGGCCTGCTAATCCCTTTCTAGGAGTTACATTTTCATGATGGAACACAGAGACTTATGAGAACGCATCTTTTGATTTGGAATACATGAAGATTACCGGGTTTGGCCTCAAGTGGTGGTTTGGGACAGTTTTGGATTCAGGTGTCAGCCGAGTGTCGGTTGGGGCCTCTGCAGGCCGTGCCCGACGGGGTGTGCATTCGTCTGTTCTCTGAACTGGGAGGGCCGTCGGCGTGGGCGGCGCATCAGTACAACGTTGTACAATACAGGGGATATAGTGATTACGGTTTTCGCACCCCCTTCGCAACCAGCGGCTTGGCTGGTGCTCTTTCGGCACCTGCGATGTGCGCTTTTCGCACCCCCTTCGCAACCAGCGGCTTGGCTGGTGCTCTTTTGGCACCTACGATGTGCGCTTTTCGCACCCCCTTCGCAACCAGCGGCTTGGCTGGTGCTCTTTTGGCACCTGCGATGTGCGCTTTTCGCACCCCCTTCGCAACCAGCGGCTTGGCTGGTGCTCTTTTGGCACCTGCGATGTGCGCTTTTCGCACCCCCTTCGCAACCAGCGGCTTGGCTGGTGCTCTTTTGGCACCTGCGATGTGCGCTTTTCGCACCCCCTTCGCAACCAGCGGCTTGGCTGGTGCTCTTTTGGCACCTGCGATGTGCGCTTTTCGCACCCCCTTCGCAACCAGCGGCTTGGCTGGTGCTCTTTTGGCACCTGCGATGTGCGCTTTTCGCACCCCCTTCGCAACCAGCGGCTTGGCTGGTGCTCTTTTGGCACCTGCGATGTGCGCTTTTCGCACCCCCTTCGCAACCAGCGGCTTGGCTGGTGCTCTTTTGGCACCTGCGATGTGCGCTTTTCGCACCCCCTTCGCAACCAGCGGCTTGGCTGGTGCTCTTTTGGCACCTGCGATGTGCGCTTTTCGCACCCCCCGCCCACCAACCTTTCCTAGCAGCTAGGCAGGCGAAGGACAGTAGCATCCGGGCATAACTGTTAACACCACCAAAACCGGCCAACTTTCATCACGATTTACACAATCACAAACGGTGTGGTGTTATGTATCTATTGTCATCAGATAATTTCAAATTGGACGAAGAACCCGATGCCCATGTTTTCTCGTCCAAAGCTCTTCTAGTTGCTGAGGCTGGTAGACCCAGTAGTGAAAACCCTTGTCCTCCGCCCACTGCTCTTGGAGCACCTGCGATCTGTGCTTTTCGCCGCCGTCCCCCCCTCCGCCCCCACCCTCACCAAATCCTAACAGCTTGGCCGGTGCTGTTTTGGCACCTTCTTACTTTACATGAATTCAACGTCCCGGCGATTTATTACGTTTATAATGGAACACTATCCAGGATCCTGAACCGTGGAAACACCGCGGAGCGACACGTGTTTCGTAAGATGCCAATGAAGAGTAGCGTTTTGATCCGTGCTAGCTGGCCCTCGCAACCCTGACGACGCACCTCAACATCACATCATTATTCGCCACCCCTCACTCTAACTATCATTTCTTCGAACATTTGGTGCAGATTGTGCCTGCAGCTGTGATGCCGTCTGTGCAATATGGGCAGCCAGCCATTTGTGCGAAAGTGTTGTTCTGATGCTAAATTAGCCGTTCGTCAAGAAGAGATCGAGGTGGGAGGTGTACGGTAAAATTAACATAGAGTATGTCCGACAGAGGTGTCAAGAGCTTGAAGAAGAGAAGGCGCAGGGCCAATATATAGAAAGACTCGAGCGATCCAGGCGGGGCTTGCAAGGACACACAACTCGATTCCGGAAGGTTCTACCCGGACTTGCGTTGGCGACGTGTTCGTTGTTGATTCGTTCATCTCGGTTCTGCACGTGCCACTTGCCACTTCCCAGACTAGTCTCTTGGTGTTACGGTATGCAATAAAACAATGGAATTTTACCCTTCAAACTCTGGTCCTCAATCTGCGTGTCGTAATATTTTAGCATTGTCAGTGACCAACATCACATAAGTGCGTAGCAAAAGTTCTTGACTGCACCACAGCCATGGAAGAAGATCAATTGATCTGTGATGTCTGCTCGGGAAGGCTGACGGGCGAAAACGAACTCAAACAACACATACAAAAACACACGGTACGTGCAGACCTGCGGGAGTAACTTTTCACGAGCTTTTCTCATTAACCCGCTAGCGTCAAATCGCTCGACTGTGCAAGAAACTTGCAAACCGTTCGTTGGACTTATCGGACGAGCGTTGCGACGAGGACGTCCCGGACACAGATGCTTCAACAGCAGAAGAAGGTCAACAGAATGGACGACCCGAGCTGAGCATTTGCCCTGACAAAACCTGTGACCACAAGGCATTCAACAGGGAGCAGGATCTCATTCGACATTACTTCAAACGTAAATCCTCAGTCCCAATCAGCGTTTCTGCTTTAACTAATAAGAGTCCAAAAAGATACCGAGGTCAAACAAATCCTGCCACGGTGTAAACATACGTTTTGCAAATAAATATGCGTCACATAAGTGTCCATTGGACTCAAATTATAAAGATGCAAAGAAGCAGCGGTCTCACGAGGTTCATGGTACGGTGAAAGCTGCACTATACAGTGCTCTTAATGCTACCAAAAAAAGAGGTAAAGAAAGCGCGGGTCGGCAAAAGAAACGAAAGTTAGCTTCCTCGTTTGAACCTACAAAGAATGCCGGAAACATTCTTCCGTGCATTTCCATTCAGGTCAGCTAGTCAGCGAGACGGCGGCGCCCTGAGAGTGATGTATTGATGTTTCATCACACTTTACTAGATGGCTCGGCAGCAGCCGCGACTTTTGCCCCACATTCTGGCCAGTCTGGTACATCAATTGATGTTGCGGAAAAATAGCCATTTGCATTATACGCACGAGGTTCGTGTCCAACGACATTGCGGCTGCAATGTTGCGACCAGCACCATCAGACCCACCAAATCTCTGGGATATGGCGACTTGGCCTTCAAATAGGGGATTGGGTCTTTGATCACTCTAGATAGCACGTAGCTTGGCTCATTCTCAATATCAGATATCCCCTGCTACTTGTTTTGCAAGTGTTTGTCAACGTAGCCTTTTTCCTCCACTGCATACGCCATGGTGCATCCCTCGGTTGATCCAAAGGCGGACCGTGGATGCATAATCATGCTATATCACGTTAGAAAGCGATGAATCATCGAGTCTGATAATAGCTT
>JAJTUP010000214.1:0-11587 GCA_021399435.1 Diaporthe sp. PMI_573 | reverse complement strand
ATCTAGGTTAATTTCCTCTAGGTTGATTTCCTCCCCCAAGGAAACACTAGGCAGAGTCTGGGAGATCCACAGCAGGGGGAGCTGCCTATAAAGTCCTAGTTATGTAGAAGTTAGACCCAGAACGACGGCTAGACCCACCCCTTCTAGACTACCTATTGCTCATGGTAGCTTCTAATTACTTGCAAGTATAGTAAGAAGTGTAAGGGAATTAAGTAAGTAATGAAAAGGAAGAGTAAAGTATAGGAAAAGTAGCAAGAAAGCTTGTACCCCTAGGGAATACCATTAGGTAATTAAGTAAAAAGGTTGATATTAAAAAAGGATAGCTCTACTGCTCGAAGGTTATGAAAAGGACAAAATGTAGTAATTCTGTCTTGCCCAAATCAGTTCTTTAGTACCACTAAAGGCTTAGATATAGTAATGAGAAACTAGAAAGTAGCTAAAAGAGTTTATGAGTATTATTGAAAAGGTTTTAAGGAAAGGTCATATTAAGTATTAGGGTTTTTATACAACTAGTAGACGTACTACTTTTATAAATTACTCACGTCTATCAATCACTTCCCATCCCTTTTCTTTCCTTCAGGTATTAGAGTAGTCCAAATATTCGTTCAGTAAGTAGCTAAGGTTAGTAAATTACCAGGCCTCTTAGGTACTCTCTTATACTCTTTAAAACCTCCCCTCCTTTTACTAATTCCATTCAACCTTCTCTTATACGAACTTCTACTACTTAGGGCATTACTTTATTACTCTAATTAGACACTAAACAAGCTTCCTAAACCAATCTTACTCCTATACCACCATCTTCCTTCTCTTACCCCTAAAATTCTTCCACGCTCCCTAGAATCTCGATAAGAAGGAAAGGGAAAGGAGGAAAGTAAGCAGGAGCCCCTACATCCCTTATATAAGGCTGATTACTCTAAACTAATCATAACCATGGTATTTATACTACCTTATAAACCAAGGTATACTCCTGTAGAATGTTATCCTCAAGTCTAAACTCTATACTTCCTTTACCTAAAACATCTCTATCCATACCCTGATTAGCCATAGCGTAAAACTAGTATGTTACGTAGCTCCTATCTAAGCCTACTATTAAGAAGATTCTAATTAACCTTTTTAGCTTCTTTTGTATTAAACGAGGATTGTAAGTTCCTTTACAAGTACCCTCTAAATACTAATGTAAACGGGTGTGAATGAGGTTTTCGTTAAGAAGATTAATAGTAAGCTATATAGGAAGTATATGTCTAACCTATACTAATTAGACAACAGGCGTCATGCTCCTGCCCTCTTTATTACCTTTTTTAGTTATCGAAAACGCTTCTCTTTGTGAGTACTGTCTTGCGTGTATATCCCGGAACTTTAACAATGGGGTCCCCGTCATGGTCCCTTTCTTTAAGTACTAAAGCATCCCTGGTTTTAAGAAGGGCGTGTATACTAACTATCTTTACTATGTTAAAGGTAGTAACTATACTTTTAATAAGGATTCCTACATTCCTACTATTAAGGCTGCTACTACTCTACTTAATTATGAATTTGAAGGTGCTCCTTGATTAGAACTTACCTTAGGTAAATATACCTAAGTTAACAAGGAATTTAACTTTGATGAAATAAGGGAGGAAGTAATTAGAAAGGTAAAGGGTTTTTAGCCTAGACCTAAGAAGCTAAAGCCTAAAGAGAAGAGGTCCTAGGAGTAATTTGGGAAAAGAATCAGGGTAAAAGGTTATATAAGGTAACAAACGTTAAGTTTATAGAACTACTACTCTCTACTCTCGTAATAAGTAATTAATTTCAAATTTTATACATTATATAATGGTAAAATGAATGTGAACTAGGCTCTAATTAGAGTAAAGTAAATGTTATAGGGTAATAAATGAAAGAAAAGAAGCTTAGTAAAAAAAAAAATGTTTAGACGTAAAGAAAATAATTAGTTTATAACGGACTGCTAGTCTTAGTATGTTATAGATAGGAGTATCCCTCCCCCCTAGGATAATAAAACGAAGATGAAATTATATTTAAATGAAAATAAAGTATTTAAGAAATAAGCTGATAATCTGATTAGTAAGGGTTGTTTATCCTAACTATTAGAATGTTAATATACTAGTTGAATTATAGTAGTTAGCAAGGTAGCTACTATATTCAAGATTATATTATAATGCTGGAATGTAAGGTTTCTGAGTCTTTAGAGGAAGATGTAGAAATAGGTTTTATTAACTATAAGATGTCTATAGGTATTTATTAAGGTAAAATATCTAAAAAGTCTTAATACTGATTAGAATCTTCTCTATTATCCTTAATCTCTATATTAGTAATAGACGAGAATGGGTCTAGAAAAGTATTATATAGTTATGTTTACTGGAGCTTATAGCCTATGGTTTCCATCTTAGGTAGGTTTTCTATCCATAGTAGTAGTACTTCTAGCTCCTAAATTTCATTATATTTAATAAACTTCTTTAACCTTTAAGGTAAATATATCCTACTAACTTTAGCTCTATCTAGTATTTAAAGCTTGTATATATTGTTTAGGGAAATAGAGTTGATGATGTATAGACTAAACTATTAGTATGTTAGCTTCCTAAATAAGGAGTGATTAGTTTTTTGTTGCTTATTGATAATAAGAATAAGGTCTTCTTCCTTTAAAGGCGTTAGTCTTGAAAATTTATAGTAAGTGTCTCTACTAGTAGCTTGTTTCCTAAATTTAGTAATAGACTATCGCGCTAGCTCTATGTCTTCTACTAGATTAAATAGGGATCTAAGGCAATAGTGTAAAGCCTCTTGAGGTAATATATAAGGTTCCTATACTTGTACTCTCTAGGTCGGAATATCGGTTTCTATTAGAATAATAGGATTATATCTATAAAGGAGATAGAATGGGCTTTTCTTATATAAATACCTTAATGATGTATGATTAGAAAAGAGGGCGTATAGAAGAATATATCTCTATCCTTTTACGCCATCTTCTATCATTTTAGTCAACGTGGCTATAAGAGTAAAGTATCTATGTTTAATAATTTCATTTACTTATAGGTTGTATACTAAGAGAAGGATTTGTCTGACTCTAATTAGTCGAAGGTATTATGTAAATTCCCCCATATTCTCTCTACCTCTGTTAATAATAGCTTTGAAAGGTAGCCCCTACTTAAGCAGGATATACTAGATGAAAAACCTCTTTATATTCTTAATATTAGTAATTCTGAGAGGTATAGCTTCAACCTAGCTAGTAAGGTTATAGCGGGCTTCTACTAACTTATTGTAGCCCTGATTAGAAGGTAAGTATTAGACATTGATATAAATTTTTATAAATAGCTAGTTAGGAATAGTTGGAATAATTCCGTCGTTATAAACTCTAATACTCCACCTTGCATACTTTAGGTATTTAGTAATAGTGTTTTTAATATTAGTATATATATCCTTCTAGTAATATATAGCGTAGATTTAAAAATATGTTATATCTCGTCCTTGATAACTTAAAGGAGTATGTATGTTTCTGATAATCCGTGACTTTAGATCAGGATCATTAATAACTCTTCATTGTTTAAGGCCTTTCTTAGGCAACTACTAGAGGATTCTTTTATAAAAGGTAAAATAATAAGCTGTTTTCCTAAAGGTCTATAATTATAAAGATAAAAGTTTTTATAGTATAATATTATCCTGAAGATATATTATAATGTTCTTAGACTATTTAGACTAAAAGTAAATATTATTAAGTATAGGGCTCTAATTAGCTTTAACTATAGCTATATATCTAAGAATTATTTTATACCAGTCTTTAATATCTCCTTTAATTTACCTATTGTTATTATTAGATAGCCCTAGAGGTTTATAAAATAAGGTATTAGCTATTATATTTTCCGTCCCCTTTATATACTAAACTATAAAGTTATAGGTCCTAATTACTGCTAGCCATCTTGTTATAAGAACACCAGGCACATCTATTACAGCTCCCTTTAGCTACTAAATAAGAATATTTAAATCTATTTCTAAGAAAAAGTATATACTATAAATATAGAACTATAGGTATCTAATTATATAGAGAACTACCCTATATTCTTTCTTTATAATATTATATAGTTTTTCTATATTTATCCAAGCTCTACTCTTATACCTTATAAAATGTTAAATACTATCTTTTTCCTATATAAGATAAGCTCCCCATCCTTAGAGACTCGCGTTAACTATAAAGATAATGTTCCCTTGGCTATAGTTAATATTAATTAGATATAGTTTAGTCGTAATAATTGCTTTTAATACATTTATAGCTTTCTAGTATTCTTCTAACTAGTAAAATAGTACTCCTTTTTTAAGGAGGTTAAAGAGTAGCCTAGTAATAATCTTATAAAATAACATCTATGTTTAGTAATAATTAACAAGGCTGATAAAGGAATAAACTTGAGAAACATTCTTATAGCTTTCCTATTCTCTAATCTTAATAATCTTCTTATCTATAGGTACTTGGCTAAGAGTACTATATATATATCTAACAATATCTATTTAATGCTTATACTATTTTAATTTATAGGTATTAATAGCTATGCTAGCTAGTTCTACATTATAGAGGACGTTGTTGAGATTCTTAATATATTCTACTATATATCTTCTAACTCTAGGTAGATTAGGAATCTCCTTGTTATAGTAATTTGTGTCAGGACCTCTAATAGCTACATTATCTAAAAAAGGTCTATAGATTAAGGGAATTAAGTTATATAATAGCTATACTATACATTGTATAAACTGGGCTATAGAATTAGTAGTACTTATAGGTAGGCTACATTGTTAAAATAATCTAATTAGTGTTATAAAGGTTGTCATGTTATAGCTCTTCTTATCAAGCTTAACCTAATTATAGCCTGAGAAGAAATCTAGGAGAGAGAGAATCTTATATATTATAAATTCTTCTATAAATTTGTTTACTACTAGAAGTATAAAGGTATCTTTAATTATAACCCTATTTCCTTTAGAGATGTTGTTAATTAGCTAGTACCTTAAGTCCTTTTTCTTAACTAGGAACTAGCTATTCTAATATATTATGTAAGATTTCTTGATAATACTACTTGCTTTTCTTTTCCTTAGTATTTTAATAGCTGTTATTCTAAGGGCTCTAGGTAACTTAATTGTCTTTACTTAGTAGGCCTTATATAGTATGGTTCTAATTATTTAAGGTAGAGTAATATTCATGTTAATTTGAGATATGTAAGATTAATTTTAGGCTAAAGCCTTTTCTTTATTAAATAAAAAATAGGTAAACATGTTCTTTTCCTTAGTTAAAAAGCTATTATAGTTATCCTTCATAATCTGTTTTAAGTAATTAGGAATAAGTTGAGATCCCCTCTTAATTTTAGAGAATTTTAGCTATATATAGGGGTTGTATTTGTATTTATAGTTCTGGTTTATAGTATCTCTAATTTTTACTTTATAGCTTGACTTCTAGTTGACTGTTTTCTCCGGAACTAATTTATTAGATAGGTAATTATCTACTAGATGTACTTTGATTCCTGCCCTCTTATAGAGGGTTCTAATTATAAGTTAATAAGTATACCTAATAGATTTAGTAATACTAGTAGGTAATGGGATTAAGTTTACCTATTTGTGAGTATAGGCTATTCTTGTTTTTAGATATGATTTGTAGATATATTAAGGATTGGGTTTTTTAATACCTTTAAGTATATATAGCTGATATACTTTATACTAAAGGTCTTCTATAAAAGAAACTAATAACTTCTAAACATCCTTATCCTGGAAGATACTAAGAATTTCATTACTTTCTTTAATATTAAGATAGGTTAAAAAAGACTTAATTAGAATATTAATTACTACTAGTTTCTAATTAGATTGCTTTAAATATATCTAAATAGCTAAAGTCTATAGAATGTATTTTTCTAAGACTTATATATTGTTACTAGGTACTATATAAAAAGGCTTCTAGTTCCTTTATCTTAGGCTATACTTTATCTAAGAGTCTCCTAGTATAATATATATAAATAGGAAACTCTTTGATTTTTTAAAGGTTAGATTAATATTAAGAAAGAATAATATTCTAAGAAAAATATAGTATATAATATTATAAGTTATATTGTTAATAATAAAGAAAACTTACTTTATCTACTTAGGGCTAATGTAAATCTAGTCTTTAGTTACTTTAATTAGAGATAAGGCTTCTTTATTATAGACTGTAGAGGTTATGTCTTTAAGAGGAGAATAAGTAAGTTAGTTTTAGCTATAATAGCTTAATAGTAGTAGATTTATCTCTACCCTAGTATTAAGTAAAGCTAGTAAAGGTATGTATTAGTTACTTTCTATATATATGGTAAGGAAAGCTAAACTATAATATCCTTAGTTGATTATATCTAAAGTTAATATAGCTAGAGAGCTAATATAATATTTAATTATTATTAGGGTTAGAGTAGTTTTTTCTAGTAAGTTGCTTATTAGAGTACTAATAACTTTAATATTTGGGTACTAGTCTCTTTATCCCCTTATTTTGTAGATAGGTTTAAAAGGGACTTGTGAAATAGTCTTTGCCCTGTCCTGTAGGGCTTGTAGGTATCTAATTAAAGTAGTATTTGTCTTTCTAAGAGCTAGGAGATTAGAAGTATATATCTTAATAGTTTTGCTAAGAATTACCTATACTATTGTTTTTTCTAGAGGTAAGGTTTCTACTAGTTATCTTTTTAGCTTGGTATAGGTTGGTTTTTTTATTATTATTGCTACTGTACTAACTTAATTATATTCTGTATGCTTAGTAAATTTTTTTGTTATATGGCTTTCTAAGTTATTTAGTTCCTTTCTACTTAGACTACTTAGACTTGGTAAATTGTTTTTAAAGTAGATATATATTTTAGGGTAAGGGGTATCTAGTATGGCTTTATATATTACCTTGTTATCTTAATCTATACTGTTTTTTATTACTTGTCTCTTCTTTATAGTATTAGTAAAGGTTTGTAGATTTTTTAAATAAATCTACTCTTTACTTATAGTAATGGTATAGAGAGATGGGTCTAAGGTTATTAATATTAATCTAATGATTAGTGATTTTCTTAGTAGTTTAGGATTCTAGACTAGTTTAACCTCTTCTAAGGCTAGGTTACCTCTAAATAATGGGTTTGTTTTAATGAGTTTTTGGTATTAAAGGATATATAGTAAGTTAGTTCTACCTTTTTATAATAGAAACTCTAGTTAGCCTCTGGTATACTTCTTAATCTTAATTCCTTTCTAATTATAATAGAGTTAAATACTAATAGGGTCTAGAAATTTAGAATATATATTCTGAGCATCTATAATAGTACTGAGAATTATTAAAGAACTCTTATACTTCTCTATATAGAAGAGCCTATTAGTAATAAGCTTGTTAATCTTATTATATTTATAGGTAGTATAGTCTTTTTCTATATAGCTATAATATATATATAGAGAACTATTCTTCTTTAGTTGAATAGTAGAAACGCTATAAGCATCATTATTATCATTACTCAAGGCTAGGGAGTAGATTTTCTAGCTATTAGGTCTCTAAACAGACCCTACTATACCTATTTTAGTCAGTCTAAGTTTAGTTTGTCATCTATTATAGGAGGTTGCTTTAGTATAACGTCTAAGTTGTTTATCAATCTCCTTCTCCTCTTACATTCTTAGCTACTTGATTTTTAAGTTAGTAAATTTATTTATAAGGTTGTCTATCCTTTATTTAAGAAAACTATTACCTTGATTTCTATGCTAATTAGGCTAAATAATAGGTTCTAGATATATACTAGTAGGTTTTAAGTATCTTAGATTATTACTTTATTACTTCTCTAACGTGGTTGGACAGTCAGCCGCGCAGGACACATGCCCGCGCACTTTTGCTAACTCCGCCAACTTTAGCCAGCCCTGGTACCCACCTAGGGCAAAGGAATTAATGAAAGTTGGCACCAATTGGTGCCAACTGATTTAAATTCCTTATTTCTAATCAATTTAGTCAATTTGGAGGCATGGTGGGGTTGCAGTGCTAGTCTGAAAACTTAAAGTTTTGGTGAGCGGGTTTGTTTTTGGTGCGAATCGCGTCCCCATTTTTCGCGTCAGTCTCGCATCACTCTACCTACTTAAATATTCAACACGCTAGAAATCAACATCCACAATGCCAATCTACTCGAAAGAAGATAAAATCAAACTATCACTTCAAGCAATCGAGAATTCTAAAAAAAACCAAAAGAAACCCTTGAGTAGACGTCAGGCTGCTCGGATCTTTCATATCCCTGAATCTACTCTACGTGACAGGATGAACAACCGACCCCGGCGTGAAGAATCACGCGTCGAGAAGCATAAACTTGACCCAATTGAAGAGCAAACACTTGTTCAATATATCATTGAGCAAGATGCACGAGGATTCCCAATGCGACTTTCTGGTGTGGAAGATATGGCCAACCTCCTGCTGGCGTCGCGTGATGGCAAGCCTGTTGGCACCAGATGGGCACGACGCTTTGTGGATGCACAACCAAGCTTGAAAACAAGATTCTCTCGGCCTTACGACTACCAGAGGGCCCTCTGCGAAGATCCTGAGGTCATTGGAAACTGGTTCCGACTACTTCGCAACATGATGGCCAAGTATGGGATCACAGATGACGATCTCTACAACTTCGACGAAACTGGCTTCATGATGGGCCAGATAACCTCAACCCTGGTTGTTACACGCTCTGATCGGCATGGAAAGGCTAAATCTATACAGCCTGGAAACCGTGAATGGGCAACAGCTATTGAATGCATCAATGCAAAGGGCTGGTGTATCCCGCCATTCGTCATTGTCCAAGGCGCCTACCACCTTGCAAACTGGACCACAGAGTCGGGTTTTCCTGCCGATTGGGTAATCAAGCCTACTCCAAATGGATGGACGGATAACAAGACTGGTCTAGAATGGATTCAGCACTTTAATAAGCATACAATTAAGCGAACAATGGGCAAATACCGGATGCTCATCCTGGATGGACACGAGAGCCATGTATCAGCAGAGTTCGAACAGTACTGCAAGGAAAACAACATTATCCCTATTAGCATGCCACCACATTCATCTCATCTACTCCAGCCATTGGATGTTGCATTATTTTCGCTATTGAAGCGTGCATACGGCGATGAGATCAACCTCTTCATCCGGGCCTCCATCAACCACATCACCAAGTCCGAGTTCTTCATTGCGTTTAAGGCAGCCCACGACAAGGTCTTTACGGAAGAAAACATGAAAGCTGGGTTCAGAGGGGCTGGAATTTCTCCATGGGACCCAGATTCTGTCATTTCCAAGCTGGATGTCCGCCTACAAACTCCAGTACAATCCCTCCCTGTGTCACCATCGAAATGGGAATCACAAACACCTTCCAATGCCCACCAGACTGTCCAGCAATCAAGTTTTATCAAGGGCAAGATCTCAGCCCATCAGGGCAGCTCCCCTACACCAATTATCCAGGCAATTGAGAAGTTTACAAAGGGTGCACAAGCAATGGCGCATCAGATTACTCTTTTGAATGATCGGGTCCGTACCCTTGAGAAGGCTAATATTGGGCTCGCCAAGCGCCGGAGGGCCAAAAGAAGTCGGGTCCAGCTTGGAGGGGCACTTAGTATTGAGGAATCTCAGGTGATAATTGAAGAAAAACAAAAGGGGAAGCGGCCGGCTGGTGAAATGGCTGGTGGTGCTGAGGAGGCGGACCGCGGCGGACCGAGCAAACGACGATGTGGCAACTGCGGCGAGACTGGGCATAACGCAAGAACTTGTGAGAAAGATGCAGAAGAGTCTAGTCAGTCAGATTCAGAGTGTATAATAGTACATTCTTAAGCGGACCGCGTCGGACCGCCAAAATAGTTGATTTGGCTGGTGTAGATTGAGGTTGATTCTGCATGGTTGAAATGCTCCATTTTGGTGGGGAAGCCGATTTTCCCACCAAAAGTCGGCCACTTTAGACTGGCACTGCAGCCACGCTAACGTCTCTAAATTGACTAAGTCGATTGAAATTGAGCAATTGAGACCAGTTGGCACCAATTGGTGCCAACTTTTATTGATTCTATTGCACTAGGTGGGTGCCAGGGCTGGCTAAAGTTGGCGGAGTTAGCAAAAGTGCGCGGGCATGTGTCCTGCGCGGCTGACTGTCCAACCACGTTATATATTATTAATTCTACTAATTCTATAGGTCTGTTTAGGAATAATCAGGAAGTTCTTTTATAGCTAGGTAATAGTCCTGCTTAGAGTACTCTAGTTCTCTGTTAAGGACAGATAGAAGCCTGTCTTTAAATTCTATCCAGGGTATATCTTTAACCTTCTTCTTGTAGGTTAATCTAGAAAGAAGCTACTTCTTGATCCGGGATGGAAGCATCTTATAGAAGGTCCTGCTTCTCTAATTAGACATCTCTTTAGCTTTAATTAGTGCTTAGTTGTAATTAGCGATCCTTTGTTTCTATTCCTTAAGGTTGTCTAAGGGATTCTGGTAGAGGATTGCTTTTATTACCAAGCCTAGATCTACTTAAAAGGAAATATTACTGGTTTTAAAGTAGGCTAAGAGTTTCTGACTCTATAAAGCCTAGGTACTTAGTCTAATAGTAACCTTCTTAATTAAATAGACTAGATTAGAGCTAGTATAGTGCTGTTTTAACAAGGAAAGGATCTAGTCTATTAGATAAGAGAATTAGTAAGAAATGTCCTCTAAGGTAGATATTAACTTAATAATGTTTGTTTTATTAAACCTTAGTATATTAAGGTTATATAATATGAGTAGTGTTATCTAGGGTAGTATTATAGTGTTATAGGAGAATAGACTAAACGGGTATTGGCTTATAGTATTAGGCTTAGCTAAAAGGGGTTGTTGTGGCTAAGCAGGAGGGTCCTAGGTAGAAGGTAAAGAGATTTTGCTAAGAGATTCTTTATCTTTAGGCTTAGGTTTCTTTAGTAACTAATCTCTTTTATACTTCCTTCTAGACCTTTAGTAATTAGGAGGAATTAAAGGACTAGTAATTACTTGTTAGTAGGTAGAGCTTGGAGTAAGTAAAGGTAGATATGGTAGGCTTAAGCCTTTAGATAATATAGTTAGAAAACCTAGTATTTTAGTAAAAGTAGTGTTTTTAGTAGGGCTAGCTATTATAGATGTTTTAGTATTAGATATTATTAAAATAAAGTAATTAAAGCTATAAGCTTGTTATTAAGAGAGTTTATATATTATCTAGAGAGTTAAATGTTTTTAGGTTAGTATTTAGTATAGTAATAATATTTAAAATATTATACCTTTTTAAGATACTTTTCCTCTTCTTAGTATATATAGTTTTTCCTTAAAGTTTCTTATTAGCTCTGATTAAAAGCTATAATATCTTAGCCTTGCCTCCCTGTATACTCTTTAGGCTTTGTGCTTATACCTAAAAGTACCTTGCTATAAATTTTATTATGATAAATGTAGGGGTAATTATTATAATAGCGCTACTTTTTAACTAGACTTTAGTTGCTAAAGTAACTATAGAATTAGATTAAAGACCGTTTTTCTTTAATCTAAGCTTAATAAATTCTATAAAAGTCTGATTTCTTTCTTAACTAAACATTTATAAGTAAATATATTGCTCTACCAGGGCTTTAGCCGTTACTGTAAAATAATCCCCG
>JAJTUP010000213.1:0-12124 GCA_021399435.1 Diaporthe sp. PMI_573 | reverse complement strand
AAACTGACGCTCAGTTTCTGCTGCTGCTGAAGGTATCGTGAGAAAGTCAACTGCCATATAAGACAGCTTGGGGAATCGTTTTGCGCCAATATCCCGCCACCACGCGATTGGGTCGTTTAGATACGCCTTTGAGTTGACTACTGGCTCAACAAGATATGTATCTAGCTCGTCTTGTTGTATATCCTCTCGTTGTATAGGCTCAGGGTCCTTGCCTTTATTGCCCCTTCTCCTCTTATTTGCTAGCCGTGTATCTTGTGAATTAGGAACCTCGTCGTCAGCATCGTTCGCGAAGCCAGTTTCGGAGGACCTGGTCAAGCGGCAGGCGCTTACAACCCTCACCATACATCAAGGCGCGGGTACAGAGCTGCAAAACGTGCGGACCACAGCTAATCTGCCTCTCCTCAGCGTCAAGCCCAAGTGCTTCGCCAATCTTGGCCATCGTTGTCCTATTCTTAGACTCGTTATCCAAGGTACAGTAGCCCACGCAATCTTGAATCTCAAAAAAGCAGATTATGGCTAAGATTTCCTCAGCAATATCAGAACCTCTATGGCACTTCATCAAAATGGCAAACCTAACAAGATAGTCCATCTGTTAAAGTCTTTGTCGATAAAATTGGCAGTTAACCCTACAAATAACGTAAATCTCCTCGAGGTCCAGCCGTCAAACATTAGATAGATCAAGCCGCACGCGCTTCAAAGGAAAGCTCTGATTTTGGGTAGGGCGCGGTGATATTCACGCAAAAGGAGGCGAACAAGGGTTTTCGAGTGTGGTAGGTCCTTCTCCTCAAGCACGGGGTTGTTATACAGCTGTTGACGGCGCCAACGAGTATCATTCACGATATTGAATGACAGATTCGAGCAGACAAGCCAGTCAAGTATCAATAAGTCGTTCACCGGCTTCTTGAAGCGTATTATTAACTGCCCGTAGACTGCTTGTTGCGCCGGTTTCGAAAAGTCGATCATAGAGTTGAGGGTCCTCTGCGAGGGTACAGGCGTAGACTCGGCTTCATTAATCTGCACAGCATTCTAGGCGTCAGCTTATAAACCCTCATCTATTTTGTCACATACCTTAGGGTCTATAACGCCATGGCTGTCCTTTAGATGCTTCTCGATGGACCTGCTAGTTGTAGCCACGAATTTGGTATCCTTCTCAGGTTTCTTTGCAAGAAAACAAGACTCGCACACCCAGATCTGATCTTGGTTTTTAGGCCGAGAACAATCTCTGAGTCTAAAGCCATATCGCCACCACCATTTGCGTTCTTTTGTTGGGTTATGGTAGTTGGCAAGCCCTGGGTAAGCTGCCCAGCGTTCCTCAGTCCAAACGGAGTAATCAGGGTAGCCAACGATCTCGGTATCTTGTGGCGTGGTGGAAACGAGGGACGAGGGCGTAGGTGAGTCCATTTTTGGCGCCCGCGAGGTCGAAAAAGAAACAATTCTTCGAGTGCTAAAGTAACGTAGGTATGAATAGGTAAAGATTCTACGCGTTCCTCGCTTAATAATATACCTGGAACGGCCCTAACCAGGGCCTCTAGCGCCTTTAGTTGATAAGGGTCGCGATAACCTCACATCCGAATCGGTCAGATCCGATATCGATCGGATGGCCTCAAAATATATCGGATATCGATCGGATGGATGAGCCATCCGATCCGAATCTTAATCGGATGGCTGGCAAAAAATCTCATCGATCATCTATCGGATCGGATATCCGATTCGGTCAGATCGGATAGCCGACCGATGGCCTGCTCTGCCATGGCTGCATATTAGTAACTACATCATCTCAAGCTGGGCCATGGGTAATCCTCCACTTACGCCAATACCTGCGATGTCTGGGTTTGCCTCCACCACGTTTTTCCCCAAGCCACATTTCGAAACTCGAATTCTCGACAGCTAGCCATGGTTTCGGATGGACCAGTACGTGGGGTTCTTCCGGTGTAAAGAGGGTGTCACAGTTTTTCCAATCCTCTTACTTTTCTTCCTGCCCGCGTCGCACACGATCCACTCGCCGTTCGCAGGCTACAAGGTCCTTATCTCCTTGACCTCGAAATTATTACGTTTTTAAGCGAAAAGGCTTGAGGCCAATCAGATGGGCCAGAACCCTTGTCAAAGAACCTCTGGTACAAAAAGGTACATACAAACCACAAGCCAAACACGAAAGTGAAAGTCAACCTTCGGAATGCCACTGATTCCAACAGTTCCTCTTCGAATTACTACACAACGCGACGCCGCATTCTTGGCACCCCGTAATAACCGAGTGTTTCTGAGGTGGTCGTTTTACTAGTTGTGGTTGATTTAGTAACATATTTTGTCGTTTTGAAGAGCAGAAAGCACAGAAGCCGCGTTTCGTGAGATGTACCTTCAAGTGGTTTGAGTTCTGCGAAGGGGTAGATTCTTCAGAACTTGCCAACCCGCTGTTCCACCCCCCACTGCAGCACTAGTCAGCCGGAGACACGCTACCTGAGCCGTGCAGGCGGGTGTGTCTTGTCCATACGGGTAACCATGGCCAGTGAGGATGAATGGTGCGGCTGACGCAGCCGAATCTGTTCTTTGGGAAGGAACCGTAGTCAGTATGTGACCTCTTTCCGCTGGGTGGAAAATTTCGTACTTATGAGGCTTTGGTACTTTCAGCACACAGGACTTCTGTTGAGTATTCAGAATGTATCATGGCTGTTTCGGTTAAGTACAGGTGCTTCTAAGAAGTATTATACTCTGCGCCGAATACAGACATACTTGAATACGATAGAATCATATTTATCGGTCGTAAAGTACTAATCTAAGATGCTGAGGTACATAAAATAATACACTACATGGTATGTTGACATGATACAACGCAACTTCAAAAGTACAGGTCCGCATGGTACTTCAAAGAGCTAGTGATTAACACTGACGAAGAATCTCCGCAGACGTGGCACCCTATGTAAATACGGCCTCTCAGTGGATGTAAGATATATTTAACAGCCTCTGTTATACTCCAAATACTGTATCATGTCCGCCAAGCATCATAGGTCGACGATGAAAGCCATTCGACCTGGCGCCTACAATGAAATTACTTCAAATGAAGAAATGATTGACCTTAGTGTTGACGTCGAAAGCTGTACAATCTGCTTTTCTGTTCTTACAAACGAGAGATACGGGTTCAATGGCTGTGGGCATGTAAGTATTGACTTTTTTGAGGTGTTTCTCAATCTGACATATAAATACAGATGATATGTATGGACTGTGTAGAGATAAGGGGCCATAAGCGTTGCCGACGTGACCCGTCTGAAGAGCAGGAGGTTTATAGGCTGTGGAAGCTAGACGAATGTGCGATTTGCTACAGAATGATGAATGGAGAGTATGCTCTCCTAGCACTTCAATGTGGTAACTATAATCGTCCAGTTACATTATGATTGTTTGGACAACTAATACGATGTAGGACATATCTTTTGTGAGGAATGCTACATAGGATATGCTAGCACGTGGTTGAAACATAATCGTACCTGTGTGAAGATTCCTTGCCCTTACTGTAAAGGGATTGTACAAGAGGTTGGCGTTGTATTTATTATAATGTTCGAAATGATTGAAGTAATGCAAGCCGGCTAAGCCTTTTCTCTAGAATGCGGATATCCGCGCCTAAAAAGCACTCGAATCTGCGCTTGGAACAGTCGGTCGTGATGGTTTGAGTAAACGTGAGGACCTTTGACCCAAAGCCGGGAATCGTCAACATTGGATGCTGTTCAAAATTCACGAGTATTTCTCTGTGGTGCTTCAGAGGAGATCTCTACTCCGACAACCGGGTCCTGTGCAGAGGTGACTGAATTCTGCATGTTCGTCATTGGCAGAGTTGACGCGGAGGCGTAGTTCAACTCCGTTCCTGCTGCAAATACATCTGGGTACTCGCCGACGAGGTCCCTATTAAGGGTTGTAATGTTTGTGTTGAGCGCAAGGTCCAGTATATCAACTTGTCCGCTACCCAAGTCGCTCCAGTGGGCATAAATTCCCGAATCAGATGGAAATGACATGATACTAGAAACTTTTGTGAATAAACAAATGTAGTGATTGATTTTCTGGGAAACCTCGGGATGCCCATAGCATTTTCCATCTGAAATCAATCATTCCGAACACTGGATTTATGTCTTGAACCCAGCACTCAATTGCGAAGCGCGAGGCCAGCTTGCAGGACTCAGCGTACTTCTGTATGCTTCCTTCCCAGATTAGAGTCCACTGGAAGAGCTTACCGCGACGTTGGTGAGTGTCTACCCTCCACTACAGCGGAAGTATTGTATATTGGTTCCCTTTACAGCAACTAAGCCGCAACAGGGCAATGTAATATGCAGTTGGTTTAATCAATCACCTACAAGGTATGAATATAGATAAGTAGAAAAGATAGTGTGGATCACTCTCCTCCAACATCGGGTTGACCCAGCGGAATGGTAACCATTTCAATTGGGCCGGAAGCCTTCCCACCAAGCCCGCCCCTTGCATGCAGCTCGCCTCTCTGCGGTCTTTCCTCGGGCGGCTTCCTCAAAGGATAAGGATGAACCTTTCTAACGAAAGGCATAAGGATGAACCTTTCTAACGAAAGGCATAGACCAAAAACTATAGAAGAGTGAATAACAATGCAGTTGTTTGTACAGCCTGTTCTTCACATATGCAATGGCGCACAGGGACAAGCATGATGGTGTTCGGGTTCGTTCAGAGGGGCACCTTGTATGTACCATCCCCCACCACCCTTTTGGTCGCCCCACCCTTTTGGTCAGCAAAACGCTATTTCTCCCACCAAAAATTCAATTTTGAAACCTATGGTTTCTGGTCTCAATCTGAAGCTATAGATATAAAGAATACATCATTCTGTAGATAATTGACGCCTCTATTTTCTCCTGGGCTTTTTTATCAGGCGTCCCCATCTGGTGGTGCGCTGAGGGGAAGGCGCTGCCTTGACTTCAATAACTGAAGCCGTCTCCGCCTCCGAGACCACTTCCTCCTCCGAGTTAGACTGATCCACCACAACGGGCTCTGCTTGCTCTTGGACTCCGGGAATAGCTTCACCGGCCGCCAGAATCTCGCTCAGGCTCATAAAGCATCGATTAGGGTTGGGAATGGCCTTCCTCTTCTTCCCTCTCTGTAGACGGGCCACTTGTTCCTCCAAGCCAGCAATTCTGACCTCATGTGCCACCAGATTCTGTTCTTGCTTTTCAAAGCCTTTAGCTATCACGGCATACCGTCTCCGCGTCGCAGGAGTCTTGTTTTTGCCAAGATCACGAATCTGACGACTGGTTTTCGGTGTATCATCTGAACCCAAATAAGGGATAGGTTCAGGAGATATCTCTATCTTGTCTGCTTGAATCTCTGGGTGCCGTAATGCCTTAGCCTGTAAGATTGGCCAATTCCCTGTAACTCTCCAGCTAGACCGTATATTCTTTGAGGTCATTGCAATTTCACGTGCCCTAGCATAAGCCCTTATGAAGTTGACCTTATCTACCGGCGTTGAATCGGTCAGAAAAGCTAATTTCTCAAGTTCTTTTCGATAGGCAGCCTTCAAGACATTAAAAATGCCATTATCCAACGGCTGGAGGCCATGAGAGCAGTGAGCCGGGAGATAACAACAATAAACATTATTCAAGAAACATATAGCTATCCACGGATCCTTTCTCCAATTAGCAGGGATTTCTAGTTATATAGATTAAAAACATACCGTAGCATGGCTTCTATGACTGTCTAGAATCATTAGTCTAGCGTCAGACTCGTCGATAGGCTGGGTCTGAGGTAGATAGGTCTCTTCAAGCCACTGAACCGCAATATAGTTGTCTGTCTATCCGTTATGTGAGGTGATATAGTGCCAGTCGGCTATCTTCCTAAATTCATCTACAAACCACTGTTTCTGGAGCTCTTTTCCCTTGAATATAATGCTAGGTGTCAGAGCACAGCCATCAGCAGTAACAGCTTCGATAAATGAAGTCTAGTTACGAGACTGAGGCCCTTTGAGAAAAGCTTTCCGTTTAGAATCAGCGTTTCCGACTACTAAACTGTCTAGGCCTGATATAATATAACTGATTAGTCAGATTTATAAATAGCGAATTAGAAAAATCAAAGTCTTACTAAATCTAGCCATAATACCTCCTTCGTCGACGTTAACGGTATTCTCTGGCTTGATCCACCCGTACTCTTTCTCCCTAGTATCAAAGAACCAATGTATAGCTTTGGGCGTGAATGAGTCGAATCTGTTAGCCTCCTGTCGTTTCCCAATCTTGGTTCTAAGTTCTGCATGATGTTTAATAAACCTGGATACCCAGTTAAGTCCCAGTTTTGGCTCGGAGCCTTGTTGTTTCAGAAGAGCCAGAACGCAAGCGCGAATCTGGCCGTGAGAAGGAGCATATCCCAAGGACTCTTGACGAAGAATCCACGTAACCAATCTGTCCTCCTGACTCTTGGAGAGACGTTGTTTCGGTTGTTCTTGATCAGCGAGAGCCCCTTGGCCTCGAAGTCTGGCAGAAAGGGTCTGTTGAGGAACCCCCCATTTTTGAGCGGCTTTGTGCTGGGAAAGTGCGTTGTCCGTGATATCCAGGAGAGCCTCTGCAACAGTATCTTGGGTATAGATATGACGAGGCTTTTGAGGAGGCATTTTGAATGATAAGACCATGAAGAGATTAACAACCTCGTCTAAGGCAACTGGGCAATCGACCCGAATTTATCTTATATCTACATTGCGTGGAATTACCAGAGTATTGCAGCGCTGACCCCAATTCAAGTATCAAGTCAAGTATATCAAGTAAGTCAAGTAAGTTGACCGCCCAAATTATTTCAAGTAAGTAAGTCTATGATGCCCCAAACTTGATTTACTTGAAATACTATATTTTATGGGTTTTCCTGTGCGACGGCCCTGGGAGTGCCGAGGCCATTCAGAGCTTGTCGGCCTAAGGTGTAGGGTAATGAATTGGTGTCGCCTTTCCCAGCTGATTGCGCCAATGATAACCCAGGGACGCGGCAGGGGTGGCGCGGATTTATTGTTTGTTCGCCCGCGTGGTCGAGACGCGTCGCACCTGACTCAGAACCTAAGTAGTCCCTTTGTGAGTAGCATCCACGATCAGCGATTCGCCAATGATCCGCTATGGCAGTACAACAGCAGTCGCTAGAAACGCTCCTGGGGATTAGCAGTCAGCGCAAATCGCTGAAACAGCAGCTTGATGCTGTGTCCATCAAGGCTGAACCTGGGAGAACGACTCTTGCTGACCTCCTAACGATCCAGATCGGCTGCAAGAGGTATATACCAGAGGAGTATATTGCCAACAAGAATCGCAAAGGCCGGCGGAGCTGGATTCAAGCCCATGGATTCTTCCTTACGGAAGTCAGCCCTGATTTGCGGACGTTGCAGACCTACTGGCTTTGCTCGAAATGTGATGAACGCGGGAAGAGCTCGTTGTTCGTCGCGACAAACACCACGTCGCCAATTAAGCATCTCCGAAGGTATATGGCATCCGTATAAGCCCGGCATTTATTCCTTTCGGCGTCTTACTGGATATAGGTCCCATATAATCACTGAGGCGGACGGCAATACAGACGAAGATTCGTCTCGCGCTAACATTCACCCCCTTCGAAACGGCGCTGCCTGGAGCTTCCTACTGCGAGATCCAATGTTAATAAAGCAAAGAAGCTAACAGTCGGCTGGATCGTCACTGCCAATCTTCCTTTCACGGCGCCGTCAAATCCATACTTGCGACAAATGCTCGACTTACACAATGCGTCATTGGCAAAAAAGGTGCCGTAGAGCCGGCAGTCGGTACATAATACCATGCGGAAATTATTCGAGGTAAAGAAGGGAGCAATATCGAGTCAATTAGAGAAGGCAGTCACAAAGATTAGCTTTAGCTTTAACATATAGACTTCTCCAAACCGGTACGCTTTCCTTGGCCTCCACGCTCACTATCTCGACGCCTCCTATCAAGTCCAATCACGGCTTCTTGCCCTGCGCCATATATGGGGAGCTCATTCCGGAAATAACCAAGCAACGACAATATATAACATCTTCGGCAAGTACGGGATACGAGATCGGATTGGCGCGGGTGTCTGCGACAATGTCTCGTCCAATGACACATGCTTGGCAAGCCTCTATCGTCAACTTTCTCCTGCAATGGCCGACGAGGATATCAGAAACCATCAAACACAGTGCTTTGGGCATATTGTCAACCTTGCAGCTCAAGCGTTCCTCTGGGGGAAAGACCCTAACTCATTTAAGCGAGAAGCTTTCACCGAGGCGGCTTTCCAAGTTGAAGAGCGTAAGCTTCGACTTTGGCGGAAACGGGGAGCAGTGGGAAAGCTGCATAACATCGTCCGGTTCGTCAGGGCTTCTCCGCAACGGCGAGAGTTGATGAAATCTCTGGCGTGCAGCCAGCACGATGAAGACGATTATCAACTCTTTGAGGAGGACCGAGCTGCCATCAATCTCGAACTAATGCAGAACAATGAAACCAGATGGAATTCGACATTTCTAATGATCCAGCATGCCATTCGCAAACAAGAGCAGATTGACCATTTCATCACATATCTTGACACAAAGGCAGCAGAGCCCCGACAACGGGTGCCTTTCCAAGATCATCTTTCACCGCAGGACTGGCTTCTCTTGGTGGAGATACAGAGTCTACTAAAACCACTCTACGAGATCACCATAAGGTGCCAGGGTTGGGCCAAAGAAGGCCGTTACGGCGCCTTGTGGGAAGTGATGGTCGGAATGAAATATTTGCTCAACTTCTTCGAGGAGCAAAAACTGATATTCTCGCCACCTAATGGTACTGCTGATAAGCTACGGCTTGCCAGAGCCTCGGCAACCACGAGTACAGCTTTCCAGTTCACATTCGCTCTTCTTATGTCTATTTTGCTAATACTTTCGCAGGATATAGTACTCCACGAGCTAACCAGGGTTGGGGACTCGAGAAACACTTGCCACAGCACACTCGAGACGAATATACCGGTGCATTCTCGCAAGCTGAGAGTCTTGATGATGACCACCGACAATGCATACAAATCTCTATCAATAACTGTTGGTCAAAGCTTGATGAGTACTACAGTCTACTTGGCCAATCGCCACTTTACCCGGCTGCCGTTATTCTTCACCCACGCTAGAACGTGTCTTGGCTTGAGACGCACTGGACCAGCCACGAGCAACTAGTGTGGCTACGGGACGCTAAGAACAGTGTCCGGGAATTCTTTGAACAACAGTATCCACGTAAGGAGCAGTTCGAGACAGCGAGAACCGTGATAGAAAAAGCAATGCAGCAAGATAAGCCCAGTCAATTCGACCAGTAGATGCAGAGCTACAATCGATACATAATGGAGGAAGAAGATGAGCTTGGAGTTTATATGAGGCAAGGGCCAGTCCGGCAAGAGAACTTGAACCCCATTCTATGGTGGAAGGATCACCAAGAAGAATATCCACGTCTGAGCAAGTTTGCCCTCAACATCCTGGCAATTCCTGCTATGTCTGTCGATCCTGAGCGGACGTTTAGTGTCACAAAGTTAACAGTAAGCTCGCAAAGGCACAGCTTAAGCCCCGAGATAATAGAGGAAATACAGTGCCTACGGAATTGGCTAGGCCATCAAGCGATCACTGTGGGCGAGGTCGTCAGTTTTGGTGGAGACCTGATGGGTTGGGATGGAGTGGAGGCGTAAGGGTACCAATAGCTTCATCCTGGCCTCAGGTCAGCGCTTTCAATTCAAGTATATCAATTCAAATCAAGTTAAGTAAGTTCACGGACGATTTTATTTCAAGTAATCAAGTTACACCCCCGAACTTGACTTACTTGAATTGAAGTCAGCGCTGACGTGGTCATGCCTTCAGTTCACAAAGAGCCATACAGACCATCATCACGATTTCAAATTGCTGCGCACACCTTGAAGCCTTGGCATTCTATAAATGCGAATTTCATTGGCGATTCGAGCTATCCATAAAGAATTGAAGTTCTTGAGTGGCTAAGTAGATGCGGCCCGAGTCAAGATACGACTTCAGAGTGCCGGGTATATTGACGAAATTGACAGCCAGGCGATTGTTCTGGTCCCCAAACAACACAGAATCATGATTGTGACGGGTATAATACCTTGAATAGATCTGGACTTTATGTTAGATGCTCTAATAACAACGCCGCTGTGGACTCAGCAGCCGATATCGCTTCGTTAGGTCACGACGCAGTAAAACATGCAGTATGTTTTGCCTAATACGAATTGCTGATACCAAGGTCTTATGACACGTCCCTGTCTCCTGACGCTTAGAGCATGGGCTTCGTCTCGTGGCGCCCGCTAAGGATGTCAGCAAACGAACCATGGTTCTAGATGCTAAATGTCTTTTATTGTCTTATATTGTATTCATGTACAAGCAAGCTTGGCTTGAATATAGGGTCGGACCAAGGGGAAAAAATGACATATTCGTAGATAGATATTCGTCCACACCTTAATCCTTAGGGCCTGGGGGTTGATTAGCCATCCTGCTCTAAGGCCCGTTCCCCCTTCCCACAAGCCTTTCGTTGATTATGTACTCCTTGGCATCGGGGGGGAAGCGCTGCAGCAGGTTCAGGCACTGCTGATCTTGGTTCGCCGACATGTGGTAGTGGTCGTCTTCAGCCTTGCAAGTCCCGGCAAGAGCGACGACCAGAGTCTCCTCTTCGTCTAGAGTGACGGCCTGCATGGCGAGGCGCCATAGGCTTCCCGAACGGGGCACGAGGTAATCCAACGTGTGAGCGAGGCAGCCTTCTTCTTTATACGTGTGTCGGTCGATGTTCTAGGGATGCCCACTTGTACGAGTACATGTACGACTTTTTAGGCTTACCCTTTTGGGACATATTGTAGCTTCATTTGTCGCAAATCTCGTGATATTTTTAACATTCTTATCGTCAACGAAGCTAGCGATAGCTTTTCCCTCCATTGTATCCTCCTCTTCCTGGCAGAAGTACTGCATATATGTCTTCTAGTTCCTTCCAGTCCTTCTCCTCTAGTTGATCCCATCGTGAGCTTTTCTTGGTCCGGCAGCTCCTGACACTAAACCTAAAACGGCAATTGGACAAAGTCACTTTTACTCAAGATGTACGAGTACATGTACGAGTACGAACCTTCTCGTACTCGTACACTGTACGAAAGGTCTCGTACATGTACCTGGGCATCCCTACCGCAGACTTACTGCAAGAGAGGCAAAATGGGCGACAAGGTTGATTATCAAGAGTTTCCTACCGGTTATCGTCCCGGAACGCTTGGTATATGCCAGCTGCCATCGCCTCTTGCCCGACATTATGAGGATACACGACGATTTTACCGTTGCGACTCGGCTGCTGGAGCAAGAACGCAGCCGTGTTACATTCAGAGAGATGGACTCCGAAGACCTCCCAAGACTTTTCAAACCTCAAATCGGCGTCAAAGTCGGCCGCCAGACGTGGCTGAAAGGCCGCAGCATCAAGCATTGTCTTGAGATGGGCAAGGGCTTTATGAGTGTTAAGAACAAAATGGATGGTGAATATTGCCAAATCCATATTGACCTCTCGAGGGGCTCAGACCGCATACAAATATTCTCGAAGAGTGGCAAAGATAGTACTCAAGATAAGAAAAAATTGCACGGTGTCATCGAAAATTCTTTGGGGTTGGGCACTTCCTGGTGTAAGTTTAAACAAAGCTGTATCCTCGAAGGCGAGGTTGTCGTGTATAGCGACAGGGAGCAGAGAATCCTAAGTTTCGACAAATTACGGAAACATATCAGCAGATCTGGAAGGTTTATCGGCACCGGCGAGGACAGTCAGGCTCATGAATGGGAGCACTTGATGATTGTCTACTACGATGTCCTGCGCGTGGACGACGAGTCGTTTCTCAACGTTCGACACTCCGCAAGATTTTCCCGGCGCCGCACGTTCACGAACACCCTCCATATGTCTCGATCAAGGGAAATATAACATTCCCGCAGGCATGATGGCTGATTAAGATCACCAGGGGTTATTTTTGTTGACCGTATGAGTTGTACAGTATTAAGTGACCAACCTTCAATGAAAATGGCAGGACCTGACCTCGTGGCTAGTCCATAGAAGAACGCCAGAGAAGCTTAGACTATTTTATGACACATCTACAGCCCAAAGGACGCCTTGGATCAAGTGAGACCACCTCAGCATATTCAACACTAGAT
>JAJTUP010000212.1:0-12327 GCA_021399435.1 Diaporthe sp. PMI_573 | reverse complement strand
TTATACCCCAACTATTACTTTACAAACTTTAAGTTATCCTACTTTAAGTTTAGTAGTACCTTTTTTAAAAACTATATACGAAAGTCTAATGGACTATAAAAAACTATACCAAGATAAACATAATATAGGTAAAGAAGATGGAGTAAGTTAATATTTAATAAATACTTTATATGCTTATTTAATAACTAATATTTAATATAGACTTTATTACATCTATTTGCAACTTCTTTTGTTAAAGCTATAGATATAGGCTTAAATAAGTTAAATATTTACTATCTAACCGACTTTAAATGGTTACATAATGATATTAAAAAATATAAAATATATATATTTGCTACACTCTTAGATCCACGCTATAATCTAGGTGTTTTACAAACAATATTTTCGACTATACAAATAGAATATATTAAAGATTTAATTTTTAATGAACTAAAAGAGTAAATATAATATTTTAATATATTAATATATAATAACTATACTAACTAATATTATTTTAGATTATATAATAAGATTAAAAAAGATAAAGAAAAAGATACTAATTTGCCCTCTCAACCACAACCTATAAATATACAAAATGAGATATATATCGATTTATCTAAAGAAAGCACTTCACCTAATAAAAGACCTCTCGGAAAATAAAAGAAAAAAAGATTTTAAATAGTTTATTTCCTACTAATAAAATAAATAACCCTAATAATGATATTGATGATATATTAAAAGCAGAACTAGAAAGATACTTTAGAGAAGTTAAAAAAACAGGAGATGTAAGTATTTCTTTAATATTATAAGTTATAAGACTTAAACAATATACTAATTTATAATATAAATAGTTTAATATTTTTCAGTGGTGGGAGCTAAATAAGAGTCTTTATCCTTATTTAGTAATTTTAGCTATTAAATATTTAAATATTCCAGCTACATCTGCTGCTATTGAAGGAAACTTTAATAGTAGTACAAATATTATTACTAATCGGCGCACTAAATTAAAGCATGATACACGAAAAGAATTATTAATAACTAAATATAATAAAAAAGATAAAGAAGAATATGATCTTAGAGTTAAAAGATTTCCTGATTTAGAGCTAGTATCTTCAAGCGAATCAGAGGCAGAGTTTGAAGAAGGTGAAGATAGTGATTTTAATTAGTTTATTATAAAATTATATTTATATATAGAGCTTAGTTTAAAAGTTAAAAAAAGATTTAAAATATAAAAGGTTATAAAAAGATTTTTGTTAGGTTTTTATAATAGTTAGATAAATATAATTATATAATAATATATAACGTTTAATTTTAAATTATATTATAGTATATTAAATATTTTATTAAGTTTAAGATTATAGTTAATACTTTATTTATAGTAAATTATAGCACTTATAAAGTATTATGTTATATAGTAAAACTATATAAGTAAAATATTTATAAATTAATAATTAAGGTATTATATAAGAGTAAAAAGATATAAATTATAGCGTTTATATAGTTTATATTATTTTTAAAACTATTTTAACTATTTATATTTATTAATAAATTTATATACTTTGTATAATCGTATAAATGTATGTATAATTATACAATTATACAATTATACATGTATAATTGTATAATTGTATTTTTATAGTCTTGTATAATTGTATAATTGTATATTTGTATAATTGTATAATTGTATAATTGTATGTTTGTATAATTGTATAATTGTATAATTGTATAATTGATGTATAATCACAACTCTGAGAAGCTATTAGCAAGTTTTATTATCATTGCCAGCTTTATATTTAGCACCAAGAAGATTTAAGTTCTTACTAAAAGACGACTATGACTTTAACTTTAAGCTTATTGTCGACGTCATATACTTAAACAGCAAGCCCGTACTATATATAGTAGATACTGCTATATCTTTTTAAGCTACACGGTTCTTGCGTTTTCTTTTAGCTAAAGATATATAGAAAGTACTATAGATAATGTAGATCGACATATATTTTAGACCGCCAGACTGGTTGGTTTATAATGCCGGTACCAACTTTACGTCTACAGAGTTTTAATTAGAGGCAAGGATTATGGGAATTATATGTAAATAAGTCTCTATAGAAGTATACTGGTCTATAGGTAAAGTTAAACGCTATTACGATCTAATTTGGCGAGCCTTTTAAATCCTAATGGCCAAACTTGCCGGAAAGTATTATAACGATGCCATATTACAGATAGCAGTTAAAGCGGTTAATAACACTACTGGGCCTAATGGCCTGATTCTAACTCTTCTTATATTTAGAGCATATCTATGCATTTATATAGATTCGCCCCCTATACTGATAATGCTTTAGCGTGCCGAAGCTATTTAAAAGGTAATAAAGGTACTACGCAAACTGTCAGCCGAGCGCCAAGTAAACGAGGCTCTGAATACACAAAACAGTCCAGCTATAGCAGACATTCTCGCCATACCTATTTAAAGTAATACTCGGGTATAGCGGGAAAAGAATGGTTGGCAAGGCCTATACAAGGTTCTATCTATTAATAGGCACGACGTTACCCTAGACCTTCTAAACGGCCCCGTTAAGTTTAGGTCTATTATGGTAAGACTATATTATTATAAAGAGGCTGTCCCTAATGTCGATGAGAATAGAAATAGAGATAAGATTAAAGACAGAACTAAAGTTATTTTAGACGAGCCGGAATAACGTAAGGATGTTTATTTGGAGGTTAAGCCGGAATGACTATAATAACGACAAGGCCGTCCCCTGGGATTTAAGAACAAGCCTAATATATATGTAGCAGAAGCTCTTATGACATAAAAGGAGAAGGACAATCTTGAATTGTCTATAAAACTTTGCCAAAATAGAGTAATTAATAGCCTAGGTAAACTATTTGAGGAGTCTAATGATATAGAAGTCATAAATCTTATTGAATAAGGAGTCTTTTTTTTTAAACTATTTAATCCTGACGAGTATAAGGGACGATTGTTCAAATCCCGCATAGTACGAGAAATTAAGGGAAAGGGCGACAATAAGAAACCCTACAAGAAGTCCCGCCTTATTGTTTAGGAGTACAATAATGAGGAGAAGAAAAAGATTCTTACACAATTACCAATAGTTTAACGAGTTAGCCAACAACTTATAGCTTGCCTAATATCTACCCTAATAAAAATGGGCATAAAAGCTGAACTTTGAGACGTGACTTAAGCATATCTACAGTTAAAATTAAAGCTACAGCAAATGGTTCTAGCTATGCTTCTAATTAAACTAAAGGCACAATATCCTCCAGGCACTATTATAAGAATTATGAAGCCTCTGTATGATATTGTAGAAGCTGGAGTTTATTAGTGGGTAACTTATTACAAGTACTACCGCAAAAAGCTTAATATAGTTACCTCTATATATAACGCATGTCTGTTTATTACAAATAATAAGGATACTGCCAAAAAGAAGGCCTTTAGTATCACTGTTATACAGACTGACGACATATATAGCATTAATATAAACGAATTTTCTGTTAAGGAAGAGCGTGCTATTAAAGAGGCCGAGATTCTGTGTAAACTAAAGAATAAACTTTCTTTTTCTTTTAATGGTGTAATATATATAGTTACTAAGGATAATGTCCTTATGCGGCAGAAGGGTTAAGGCGCTAAACTTGAACTAATTGACCTAGCTAAGCCAGATGCCGTACAATAGTATATTGAGTAGCGAGTACAAGGGGTATATCTTGCGTCTATATGTTAGCCGGAAGCCGCCTTTAATCTATCGGCAGCTGTATAGATATAAGTACTAGAGAAGTCTGATTATAAGAAACTTAATAAGTAAATTTGGTGGTAAATAGAGCATGGCAATTAAGGACTATAATTTGTCTTTATAGATCTCTTAAGAGCAAAGTTGGTTGTATTTATTGACAGTTCTTTCGCTAATAACCGTGATCTTAGTTTATAAATTGGCTTTGTAATTACTCTAGTCAATAAGAAGAGGGATTCTAACGCCATAAAGTATAAAATGTGTGGAAATATATTGTACTGGTCCTCCGTTAAATGCAAGCATGTTACTTAAAGCATACTAGTATTAGAGATTTACGGCATAGTCGGTAGATTTAACCTCGGAATTATACTATTTATAATTCTACGAATTATTACCGATTAACTTAATTTACCACCAGTACTACTGGTAATCTGTATGGATTTATACTTACTATACAAGTGTCTCGTCAAGCTGGGATTGACTAATGAAAAGAGACTAATAATCGACATTATGTCTCTTTGTCAAGCCTACAAGCATTGAGAAATCTACAAACTAAGGTAGATTAATAGTATAGATAATCCAGTAGATACTATAATAAAAGAATTATCTAATAAAGCCCTACAATACTTAGTTGACTACGGTAAGCTAACTGTATGTATTGACGGCTTTGTTGATTGTAACAGCTTTGGTAATTATAACAGCTTTGACGACCGTAACTATTTAAAGGTCTGACAAAAAGTACTAAGTCAATACTTGGTACTTAGTACGGTATATTAAAAGATTGAAAGACTACCAGAGGTTTAATTAGCAAAAGTTTAGATCCTTATCACAATAGTTACCTACGTCTTACCTTAAGGAACTATATAGTTAGCCTTTGATTAGATTTAAATCCTCCCCAAGGGCATACCTTGTAGTTAATGTTTTAACTAGTAACTTATACCAGTAGGGTTGAAAAGTATGTATATTATCCACTATTACACGGGTACTTAAGATGCCAGCTGGTATACAATAGGCGTCCCTAGTTAAAATTCACGGTCTGATACCTATATATTAAGAGTTTAGGAATAGTACTACAAGCTATGTTCTATTATATATAATAATATCGACTTTTTTAACAAATAACTAGTATTAATATATCAAGCTGTTATCTACTACATTTTCCCTTTTCTTTCTTATATACCTAGGTCTTATAGTCTTAGCGAAGAGGGCTTTTTCTTGGGGTTTGATTAAATCTGTCAATCTGTGTGCAGGTTAATTAACAGGGTTAGGTAGGCCAGCTGGCGCCGGCCTGGTCTGGTCCGGCCCGTTTAGGTCCATTCCAGGTATTTGTTCAGTACCATAAACGGTAGGCTGGCGCTCTACGAAATGTATTAAAAACAATTTACTTATAAAGTAGAAGCAACTTTTAAAAGTTTCTGCCTTAAGTAAACTAAGACAATTATATGGCCAATTAGGTATATTTATCTCGACGCTAGCAAAATGCCAGCCACTAGAAATACACAGACCAGAGGACTAGGATGACAGAAAGCGAATGCAAATGGTGCAGTTATTTTAGGCCGATGGCGTAATGGGATACTTCGCAATAACTAACTGAGGGGCTAAGAGTTTGACTCGCTATAGGGGCAAATTTTTATTTCTTTTGTTTTTCTTTCTTTTTCGACTTTTGGAGCGACTATCTGTATAAATAAAAGACTACCAGTATAGATAGGGGTTAATAGGTCTATAGTGAATAGGTCTGTAAGTAAATAGTGGAGGGCCCGTAGCTAGCGCGGGGCCTGCACTATAAAGGGTTGTCGTCCTACGGGCGTGGCTTTACCATACCCTTTAAAGCAACAACCAACCTACATCTAGACTTAATGGAACACCCATTCGGTCTACACTCTCCTTTTCTCTTCGCTAACACTTCTTTCTATTATATACGATAAAGCCCAACCAACACTATACTAACTATTTTCTACTTTTATGCCAGTACTTCTAATTTCTCCAAAAATCATGTTTTCCTCTATATTATATATATCTAGTTATATGCCTTGTTACATACTTCTATCTATATAGCCTTCTACCTAAATAGTAATCTTGTTAGTATTAATAAGGTATTCTAAAGCCTTATTTGGCAATATCTTTATTATAGTATCTATAGAGTTATTATCGTCATTTATCTATTATACTTTATTAATTTCCCGTTACTTGTATACTTGGCAAAGGAACATAATGTCTATTATAAGCCTCTTCTCCTTAGTAGTTTCCAGCTTTACCAGATACTTATAGAGCAAGTAGAAATCTGTATAAATTACTAGAGGTATTCTTAAAATATCTAATTAGTCTATAATTAGCTTTAGAGTTGCCAAAAGCACGATTTTTATATTAAAGCCAGTAGCTATTCTGTAGATCTCAGAAGCCAAAATGCTTTAAGTAACCCTTTTATACTTTATAGAAGACCAGTATATAATATTTCCTCTTAGCTTATACCGTAATACTATACCTTTAACCTCTTTATTAACGAGAATTATTATAAAGCCGATTTAAGAGCTAAGATCCTAGTTGTTAGCAAATAAAATATCTATAAAAACTATTAATCTAGTAGTTTTTAAGTTAATAGAGACATTCTGTAAACCTTGAGAAGAATTCCTTATCTGCCATTCTAAGCATTTGTTTAGCTTGGTATAGTCTTCCTTATTAGGCTTCTATACTTATACTACTATAAAGAAATTAAAAGAAGCTTTTAGTTAATAAATTAAAGCCAGATATATATTATAAGCACGTTACTTGAGATATTTCTAAGCAAAGTTATGTAATTTTAGATTAACTATAATAATATTTTTGCTGTAATTCTTCTGCTAAAGAATAATAGAGTAATTAAAAGCTATTAACAGCTTATTTTTGTTAAATCTAATTATTCTTTCCGGCATTAGAGTCTCCTTTTCCTTGTAACGAATCTTTGCTTCCTTAATCTTCTAGTCTTTTATAGCTGAGAATTTTAGAATATCTAGTAATAAAGTATTATTTATCTATATTTCAATAATAGCAAATTTATCTTTGCTACCTATAGAAATTAAAAGGCATAGGTTAAATGTTAAACTCTATATGTCTAGTTTCTTATAGTAGTAGCAGTAGTATATTATCTACTAGTAAACCCTGGCTTTGGTAATGCCGTAGAGAGGTTTTATAACCTTTATAATTGTTTTAAATAGATAGCAGGCTTATAATTTAGAAGATAGCCGAGCTAAAATCTTATAGAAAAGAGCTAATTTTAATTAAGGATATGCCTATATAATGTCTTATAGCTTAATGCTTGCGCCTATAGTATTTATTAAGCCGGGTGCCAGAGCTATAAGAAGTTATTAATTAGCCTGCTAGATTATTAGCAACTATATAAGGATATTTTTTTATTCTTATTGCTATATCTCTAAATAATTAAGTAAGACTTTTTATAGGATACTTTAGTTTTTTTCTTAATCTCTCGTACTATTTAAGAGTTAAATAAATAAAGGGTATTATAAATTTTTAAATTAAAGCATTTAAAGCAAAACACGCTTTAGGCAATAAGATTGTTAATCTTTTTAGTATTAAAAGCTTTAAAGGATTTGCCAATACTTATAATTATGCTATCCTGATAAAGTTTTAGCAATAAAGTATAGTTATCCTTCTTCTTTTAACTAAGGAAGATTATTAATGGCTTTGGCTTATTCTTTAATCCTAGAGGTCGGCCTTATCTTTATACCAAAGCCAAGACGCCGGCATAGTCTAAAGCAGGTAGCAGACCTGCTTTAGACTGGCCGCTATCTAAAGCCGGTAATAGATTTACGCTAAGCCTGCTATCTAAAGTAGGTAATAGACTTATACCAAGCCTGCTATCTTTTAAAGTAGGTAACAGACTTGTCTCTAGTTTGCTACTTAATGAAAATTTAAATAGAAGGTTCTTATTATCTTAGAAATATTTCCAAATAATAGTTAATCTAAACTTTACGGGTTTGTTAGAAAGATTAAATATAATATTATGGCTATTAATCGCTACTAGCTTGTATAGGCCTTGCCAACCTTTGTTTTCTTGCCAAATAAGTATTTCCAATTATAATAATGTATTTAGAACGCTAGTAGCATTTGTGCCGTTTTAAGTATTAAGAGCTTCTATAATTTGCTTCTTAGCATAATGCTTTTAAAGATCTTATATTATCTTAGTAAAGGCTTTAGTATACTTTAGTATTAATAGTATAGGCAGTAAGTTTAGGTTTATTTATAGGAAAGTACTAAAGACAAGTAGAGTAGGTACTAGCCTATCTGGGCCGGCGGTATTATTTATGGCCTTTAGTGCCGTTTAAAGGATAGCATCTTCTAAAAAGATTCCTCCTAATTTAATGTAGAGAATCTTAAATATCTGTTAAAGTAGTCTATAATACTGCTTAATCTTGCTAATTAACTAATAGGCTTTTGTAGAAATCTATTTATATGTAATCCCTATAAGTCTTGCTTTATTTCTAAATTCGGCTAAAGTAAAGTTAGTACTAGCGTTATAAGATAAGCAATTAGAAGGGCCCAAGTATATATTAATCTATACTATATAAAGGGCTTCTTATATGTTTTTTGCAGACAATAAAGTAAGAAATCTCTTAGCCTAAAAAGATGTTTTAAAATTAATAATGTATAAAACCGGCTTTTCGTTAAAATATATAATGTCGGCAATAATCTTATAGTTAAAATCGTAATTATCTTTAAGATTAAACTTAAATTATCTCAAGGCAGTATTTTTTTATTAATAATAATAATAAAACTTGTTGATAACTTTAAATACGCCAATATTAGAATTATAGCCGGCATTTTGTAGTAGCTAATAAAGTTAGTCTATAGCCGGGTAGCTAAAACAATAATAAAGATATTATAATTTGTTTTCTGTAAAAAATATACCTGCCTTATAATTACTTAGAAAGAACTATAGGTAACCCTATTTTTAGGTTACAGAAATAGTTATTTTAGAGCCTAATGTCTATATTAATACTAACTTATTAATAGTATTTTAGAAAAAAATCCCCAGCTTGTCTATATCTTAAATATATATTAGAAAGAAAGCAGGAATATCTACGATATAAAACGTTATAGGCTTAATAGCAGTCTTTATAGTTATTACTTTAAGTAATATAAGTCGGGATTTCTTTTTAAACTTAATATTAGCTTCCTTGGTATAGCTGGCATTTAGTATAATGGCCGGGTTGTTTTGGCTTAGAGCAAGAAACTACTTATAACTAATAGTTAAGAATTAAGCTGCTTTAATATTTAGGATAATGCCTTAGAATTTACTTTAAAACTATTTCTTTTTTAGTATAAATTAACTAGCCGAGACAATAGTATTATTATTTTTGTCGGCTTCTTTAGGGTTAATTTAATACAGAAAAGAAGTATTAGCAAGAAATTACTAAGCTTCTTTATAGCCATCTAGATTATCTTTTTATTTATTATCTATATCTTTTAATAAAATATCGAGACCTTTAAAGTTGGCAAGAAATAAAACAAAGTTAATATTAGAAGCCAAATGCTCCTTAACTTTATAAATAGAGAGATACTGTCTATATGCTTTTTAATATTTCTTAAAAGTATAATTTAAAGACTAGTATCCTTCTTTTTTACAGATAAAGCAGTGCTTTTAATAATAGCTACGGTAATAATTATTATTCTGGCAGCGTCTATTATTATAGCGGCGGCCATTACTATAGTAGCGGTTATTACTATAGAAGCTTCTGCGGCCGTATTAAGGCTAGAAGCCTATTTTGTAGCTTTATTATACGTTATTTATATACCGACAATTAAGATAGTATGTTTCTTTAATGCCGGAATCTTCTTTTTAAAGAAATCGCTAAAAGATTATATAATTAATACTTAGCTTAAGCAACAATCTTAAGTCTTAAAAAATTACTTATATGGCACTTGTAGTATAAAGAGTATATATTTAAGCTCTGGTACTCTAAAGCAAACTTAAAGTATAGTTATCTATAGTATCTTGTTGCCCTAATAGTTAGGGCCAAGAGCTTACTGGCATAGTTATAGCTTGTCAAAAAATATTATAAAAACCTTATAAAGACTTTTTTTAAGATTATTCTTATTACAACAAAGGATATTAAACATTACTATTATTTAATTATTATAGTATTACTAGTAATTAATATTAGTATTAAAGTATTATTTAAGTCTTTTATATACTTTTAAAAACTCTATACTAAGACTAATATATATAATCTAATATAGTTTTCTAAAGGTTTGTGCCTTCAGCAATATGTATATGGCAGGGTCGCAGCAGGGTGCCTAGAGGCGAGTTGGGACGATTGAGAATAGTTCAGACAACTTTACATTAAATTTAAGTAGGCTTCTGTCAGCCCTCCTCACAGTCCCTCCAACATCGTCTCAACCCTGGGCACGCTGTAGTTGGCTCTAGTGCGCAGATAGGGAGGCCGGAAAATTCGGCCCTCGGACCCACTATCTTTAGCTTTAAATAACCAGCCAACCCTAACTCTGACAGTAACCAAACTAAATACAGATAAACTTCAGAAATCAGGCTATCTAATACACTAGGTTACATGCTTTTTGGGTAAGAAATAAAGGAAATCCAAAGGTTCAAAGTTAGGGTCTTACAATAGCCCAAAAAATCGACTCACGGCCACCAAACTCATCTGCCGGCGCGCACGCCACATAGGCACTTAGCCGAAAAAGTGCCAAGTCTAGGGTAACTCCCTACGTAAAGTCTAGGGTAACCCCTTACATACAGCGCCCACACAAGCGTTTCCGTTTAACAAGTTTAATACAGCTAGTAAAAATTATAGAAAAGATTATATAAAATTATAGCAAAATAATATTACATAATTTAGTAAGAGAGAATATAATGTATATTTTGTTGTTAAAAAATTGTAGGCATTGCCTAACTACTTTAGTCTTTAATTTTATACCTTTAAAAAAAAGGTAACTTTATTGGGTTCTAGATCTATATATTTCTGATTTCTTAGAGGCAGTATATAGTATAGATCTTTTAGGTCTAATATTACTAAATCTAGTCTTAAAGATTTAGCAAGATATATAATACTAGAAAACATTTAGTTAGGTTACTTATATTGCCAAGTATTGCTTTACTAGTTTTGTGGCTATATAGTATCTTATAACTATTTGCCGTTAGATAAAAACTTCGCTGGTAACTAAGAGTCTTGGTTATATAAAGCTTGTACTGCTTTCTATTATAAATTTAATATAGTATTAGTTATCTAATTTAATTAAGATATATTTCTCGGTAATAGCTAAGGGATAATGCTTTCTTCTATAGTCTTTACAATAATATTATTAATAATATCTACTAGAGGATCTGGTAGCTAAATGACACTATTGTAAGCTTAGGCTATATCTTTCCTGGCCCTTACAAATATACCGTAAAATTATAATTAAAGATAAATAGCATGTATAATAAGCTTTTCTAGCAGCTAGTTAGGGTATTTGCTATAAATAAAGAATGTATCTATTTGTGGCCTAATTAGTCTTTCCTATAGGCTGAGGTAAATATTTTGCTAATAAGTAAGGTTGTAAAGTTTTTACTTCTAGCCGGTATAAGCTTTGCCGATTATCTTAAGGGTCTAGCCTTTAAAGTAAAACTAGGTATTAAGCAGAAAGCTATTATTAATATATTGTATTTAATAAATACTCTCTATTATATTAAAAATATATATATTAGCTTATTTCTCGTTAATACTATTAGTATTAATTAATATATTTATTAGAGATAGGTTAATTTTTGCCTAGTCGGCTTTTAATACTATATAGAAACGGCTTATAATAGCGTCGGCCTTTATTTCCTCCTTAGCGGTTATTTCTAGATATTTACTTGCCACTAAACTCTCAAAAAAAGAGTTAGTAATAGCAACCGGCGTTTCCTATTCCGCTATTATAATTGTAAACTACTAATAAAGTTACCGAAAAAAATATTGTAATAATTACTGCTGTAACTTCTAACCGGCTCAAGTTTATCATTTATCTACAGGTAGTAGTCTTTAGCAAATAAGAGTATTATTGCATAGTCTTATATATAGAGTCTTCCTTCTTTCTTGTTTTTAATGTAAGAGGAAAGAAAAAGAATAGCAAAATGTAAGCGCGAGAAAAAATAGTAATAGATATATAGAAAGTAATAAAAAAGTACAGCAAATTTAGTAACTATAAATAAAATACATACAATAATAATCTATACTATTTATGCCCAAAAAAGTAGATAAAAGGGAAGACAATAAGGGTTAAAAATAGAAGACAAGGCTCTAAAATAGCCTTCTAGGTACTTTCTAGGAAAAATAAAGGAAGAATATTATAAGAAGATAATTATTATAACAAAAAGAAGGGTAATAATGGCAATAATGGCAAACATTTAGTATAGTAGGGCACAAATAGTAAATTCTATAATAACGATAAATATAATAAAAATGTCGAAAAAACATAGTTAATATAAAAAAACACTTTAAAGACTTGCCTATAGATACTTAGTAATAGTTAAGTATAGTTTCTAAAAAATTATAGTACCGCTAGTAAAGAACACTAATACATTATAGTAGTTATAACTTTAAGTAAATAAATTATATGGCGTTTAGATAGTAACCCT
>JAJTUP010000211.1:0-13054 GCA_021399435.1 Diaporthe sp. PMI_573 | reverse complement strand
ACCTCTACTTTCTTTCTTACAATAACACCTTTTAACCTACTAGCCATACAACCTACAACTTTTTCTCAACATCTAACAACAAGGTAATTCTAGAGCTAATTATATATATCTAAACTACTTCTACGTTTCTTAACTAGAAAAGTAAGTCTAATGCATAGTTACCATATTCTAATAATTACTACGGTATAGAAAACCTCCCCTTCTATTTAGTACCCTTTCTAACTCTCTTCTCTTATCTTCTAATATTTCCTTTAGCCTAATTAGCTATATTAGTAACCCTTAGGGCTGTAGGCTCCTTCTACTCTTTCTTATACCCCTTTGTTATCTAATTAAAAACCACACATTATACTCTCCCAGCACCTAATAACTTAGCTCTGCTTTTACTTTTACATCTATATAACTTTACTAGATTTTCTCTTTATTATAGTAGCGCCGGTAGACAAGTCTAACCATACCTTCCTTTTTATCGCCTACCATAACCCAGAAGTACTTAAGAAAACCTAAATACTATATAGTAAATTCGGTCCTCCTTATAAGCCCAAACTAATTAAGAGCCGACCTCCTCTCCTACAAGTAAACTTTACAATTACATTACAGATAAAGGAGGCCATCTATTAATATTTTCCCAACTTACTACAGCACGAGGGTTACAAGGATAGTATCTTTAGAATAGGTACCTATATATACCTAGCTCTTGCCTATAAGCTAGAAGGATTCCTACTTAGGGAGCAGGAACCCACTATTTTATACATACTAGTAGGAATCAACCTCTTTACCCAGTACTTATAGGACATTATTTATATTACCCAAGCCTGTCTAAAGCTTCCTAAAGACATTAAATAGACCTCCTTTAAGTAGCATACCCCGCAGTATTTTTAAAGCAAACAATTAATTATCTTTATTATAAAGGACAAGCCTTGAAACTATTCTTTCCTATACTAGTTTAACCAGAAAATCCAGAAAGTCTATATAATTAATTCTTACCATACAGGCTTTCAAGCTATCAAAAGACCTAGAGCACTTAAACTTTATAAAACTATTAAAGCCTTTCTAAGCAAGGCAGGCTACCTAGAGCCAACTAACCTTATAAACCTAGAGACTATAGCATAATTTTCAGAGATATTTAGAAGTATCCTTTATATTATTAACAATACAAGAATACTTCTTTTAGAGAATCAAGAAATAGTTCTACCTAGAGGCTCTCTAGGCTATATAGACTAGACAAAGAACCTCCTCTTTTCTACAAACCTGATTCCCTAATCTAGAGAAAAGGAGGATATAATGAAGGACATAATAGTAACAGCTTTATATATAGAACTTAGGAGCAAAGGTTGAGCGTTACGTTAGCTTAAATAGCTAACCCTCCCCTTCTATACAGCTAATTACTTTTAACTAGATAATACAAAGTATATAGGCACCATTTATATAACAAACCAAGAGTTCCTTCCTACTAATACCAATATCTTTAAACTATTAATTAAAGACAAATCAGATCTTTCTAGCCAAAAAACTCATTTAGTTTCTATTATAGCTACTCACTACTTTATAACAAGCAGGACTCTAGCCTCTCAACAAGAAAATATTTATAATACCCTAGAAACTCTAGCACAAATACCTAAAGCTAAGCAACTAGTTCTTATATACCTAGAGAGGGTCAAGCTTAGCTTGCTTATCCAACCTATAGTTAATAAGATAACTCCTACTAAGTTTAGAACTCAGAAAGACCCGTTATTTCTCAGACATATACCAGAACCATAGCACCACTATAGGTTTACTAGCCCTCAAATCAAGTCTATACAGTATGTAGTTAGAAGAAGAGGCTCTATAGATTCTTTTAAAGACACCCCTATAATCCCAAAGAGTTCTCCTAGCCCTTCTAATCTTGATCACAAAAGGCAGGATTCTACCCCGCCAGACAGCATAATACAAGCCCATCCTACTATTTAACAGCTTCTAGATAATTAAATACCTCCTCCTCCTTACCCGCCACGCCAGCCCTTATCACGACATACCTTACCCTATAACCTTAACATTAATCTATAATTATAAAACCAACCGCGCCAACCTAAACCTGAGAACCCAGGGTTTCAGTATATATAATATAAGTATACAAGAAATGTTACTTAGCCTAACGTTAATAATAAATTTAATGGCTGGGACTATATGATAAAAAAGGAGGACTAGGACAGGAACTAATAAAGCCCGGGCTATATAGAATATAGAATACTTTAATAGCCCTTCTTTTTCCTTTTTCTCTTAGTATAATTAGATAGATTCTTTCCTTGTATTTAATAAGGAGGTCCCCTTTTACACGGTAATTTCATTTTTTCAAAGCAGGTCATCCTATATTCTCTTATTACCAATAAAAGACCTAAATAATCCTTTCTTTTACTTTTTACTCTAATTATTTTATTATTACTTTGTTTTACATATATACTTGTATATATGTAGTACTAGTAGAGGTTTATAACGTAGTAACAATGCTATGTCTTCTCTACAGGGCCAGAATATATAAATAGTCCTACTCACAGCCTAAAATTTAGATAATAAAAACAAGAACCTTCCTTTATATCTTTTAAGCAGACAGCTTTTGTTTAAGATGATCTCTTGACACGGTTGCCTGCCGTTTGGCGTTTGGCGCCGCACCCTCTCGGCGTAAGCGCTTTCCTTAAGCCTACAGACAGGCACTTAACTAGCCCACTTATATCCTGTTTTACTACAACCTCTGCTAGTACCTAACAGACCATAGTAATTAATTAGCCTAGACTTTATTATTAAACTACTACTTTTAAAGAAACCTATAATAGGTGCCTAGTATAATAGTATCCTGGTTATAGTCAACAGATTTACAAAGTATTCCTACTTTCTACTATATAAAAAAGCAAGTAGTATAGATAATCTTGTATATACTTTTCTACAGACAATTATTAGCAACTATAGTATACTATAAGAAATAGTATTAGATAGAGAAACAGTATTTACCTCTAACTTTTAGCAATTACTTATAAGACAACTCGGTATAAAGTCAAAGCTATCTACAGCTTTCTACCCTTAGATAGATAGATAAACTAAAAGACTAAACTAGATTTTAAAATAGTACCTTTATAGTTATATTAACTATAAGTAGGATAACTAGGTATAGCTACTACCTATAGTATAGTTTGCCTACAATAGTATAGATACAGGTACTATAAAGGTCTTACCCTTTTATACCAACTATAGCTATAAACCAAAAGCCTATAGAAAACTAATCTCTGGGCTAAAAGTATAATTAGCTATAAAAAGGGTAACTAAAATTTAAAATCTTTAGAAAAAGCTTCAACAAGAACTACTCTTTATATAAAAATAAATAACAACCTATACTAATAGAAAAAGGTTAAAGGAACTAACCTTAAAGAAGGAGGATAAAGTCTACCTACTCTAAAAAAACATTAAAATCAAACAACTAAATAATAAATTAGATTATAAAAAAATTAGACCATTTAAGATTAAAAAGAAACTATCAGATACTAACTTTAGACTCTTATTACTAATAAAAATATAGATATACCTAGTCTTCTATATATTATTCTTAAAACTAGTACTAGCTAATATATAGCTTAAAATATAGATTAAACTTAACAACAATAAAAAAGAATAGAAAGTAGAGAAGATTCTTGATTCTAAAATATATAATACCAATACTAAATACCTAATTAAATAGAAAAACTATAACAATAAAGACAACACTTAGAAACCCCTTAAAAACCTAATAAATTGCTAATAGGCACTACAGGACTTTCAAGGTTAACTAGAAAATTAGTAGGTACTCTTAGACTATCTAAATCTAGACCTAAAAAATGCTAATTAGAGATTCCCGCGGCTCTAAAAAAGCGTATATTGGTAGTAACCTAAGCCTCCTCCTTATAACGATACTCTAACTTAGCATCTGCCTTATCCAGCAACTAAATATCATGATAAAATAACTTAGAAGACTGCTCCTTGGCTTGGCGTTTTTAGTAATACAAGTAGGCTAAACAACCTATAGCGGTCTGTAACTTTATTTAAAGCAAAAATAACTTCTCCTTAGCATTAATCTCTTCTTTCTTCAAATACTCCTACTTAGATAATAAGTATTTTACTATAATAAGTCAGCAAAAAGAAAAACTAAAAAAAGAGAAAAGAAACCTATAAAAAGCAGCTATATTATTTCTATTACAAGACTTTTTAGTATAAATATACTTGCCATAATATAAAGACTTAGGGGTAACGTAATATATACGATTTACTTTAAAATAATAAGAACAAAGCATGGTTTTAGATATAATACCTTTCTAGTTAATAAAGTTAGTAAAGGTAGCCCGTTTCTCCAACTTCTTTAGATAAATCTTTTTAACCCAACCTTAGGTAACACGTAATAATATAGTAGAAAGAATATAATAATTAGAAGGAAGAATATACAAGAATATAAAGGAAACAAGATAAGAAACTTACTTAAATCTTTGGAGATAAAAAAGTATAGAGGAGGGGAATAATATTACAACCCTAATAGAAATAAAACTAACGGTTGGTTTTATAAAGAAACAACCCTACTAGGCTAGCATACTAGCTAAATAAAACGGTATAAGAGACTAAGCTAATAATTATATAATTATTAATTAGATAAGATGGATTAATTAAAGTAATAATTAATCCTAGTAATCTAATACCAAGGAGTAATAAGAGTAACTAGTGCTCCTAATACTCCCCTATACTAGATTGCTAGAAGCGACTAATGCTCCCGGCAAGCCTTATTAAAGAGATAGATATATAAGGATATACTCATTACTAGATAGCTAGATAGTATAGACAGCTCTTTAGTAGTTAATCTAAGTATTTACCCTAAATAGCTTTCATTAACTTGTAATTATTGTTAGAAAACCCTATTGCTTAATCAACCGCCTTGTTATATATCTTGGACATAAACCTTAATTTACGGTTTAGAGGACCCAGGAAACCTTGATTATTACACAAAAGTATACTATAGAGAGTAAAATTCCTTATATAACGAGTCTTTCTGTAGACTTATAGAGTGGGAATACTGGTTTTTTAGAAGCTTGTAGGCTTTTAAAGGGCCTAAAATTTAAGTAATAGCAGCTTGTAGGCCTAAAGATAGGCTATTTCTTAAAAGCATTAAGAGAATAATCTAATCGCTATTATTTAGGCTATCTACTATAGAAGGGTTGTCTAAAAATTGGTTATACCCTATAGCCTGTAGTATAATAGCTAGTGCTTGCTTCTATTAGTTGAAATTTTTAAGGCCTTTTAGGCGGTAGGTCTCTAGAAAGATATATACCTTTTTAAAGAGCTCCTTACTAAAATCGAGGCTAAATCTAGTAGATTCTGGCTGCCTTTTAGGGCCTGTAGGCCTAGAATTAGGGCCTATAGGCCCTATAGCAGGACTTTTAGTATCCATAGGCTTTAAAGGAGCCGGCTGGGCTACTTAAGGTACTGGTTGAGGCACCTGGGGCGCCTAGGGCGTCCTAGCTACTAGAATTAATAGGCTTTAAATAGTAGTAGTTAATTCCCTTAGCGTACTTTAAAGGGTATTGCTAGTAGCTACTTGTTAAGCTAATAGCTTTGATATTAAATCTAAACGGCTGTTTAGGTATAACATTTGCTAATCCTAAACCTTAAAACGCTTTAAAAGAGTGCCTGAAAGAGGTTTAGACCTCTGGGAATTAGGGATAGACCCCTCTATAGGGGCCCTAGAGGCTATACTGGATAGCTGGCTAGTAGGGAAAAACACCTAGAAATAGGTATTTAAGGGAAAGCTATCTACTAGAAAGTGTAATATGTAGTCTCCTATAGTATAATTATATATTCCTGTAGTGCCTATTCCGTAGAAATTATAGGTGTGTAACCTTCTGACGTGTAGTCTCCAAATGTGAAATGTTCCACTGTAGTAAATACTAACAATTGTCTTGTAGAAAGTAAGAAATGGTATCTGTAGCGCAATGTGCGCTAAAGGTCGTGGGTTTGAATCGCCCATAGAGCAAAAATAGCTCTTTTTTTTGCAGTTATTTCTGGGCTTTACAGGCCCAAACCAGCGTTTTTTCGACTTTTTGTTAGTCCGCTAATCAGTGCTAAAAAGCGCTGTAGCGTACAGAAAGGTAGGCTTTTTAGGGCCTAATTTAATAAAGTTTTGGGGACCTTTAGAGCACCGACTGCTGAGAGCCGGGCTTATAACCTCTAAAGGTTGGTGGATTAAATAGGAGTTAGGTAGTAGTAGGGTGCACTGAGGTCTTGTTGGGACGTTTCAGAATAGTTTAGACAACTTTGTATTAAATTTGAGTAGGCTTCTATCAGCCCTCCTCACAGTCCCTTTGACATTGTCTCAACCCTGGGCACGCTGTAGTTGGCTCTGGTGTGTAGATAGAGAGGCTGGAAAATTCGGCCCTTGGACCCACTATCTTTGGCTTTAAATAACTAGCCAACCCTAACCCTGACAGTAACCAAACTAATTATAGACAAACTTTAGAAATCAGGCTATCTAATAAACTAGGTTACATACTTTTTAGGTAAAAAATAAGAGAAATACAGAAATTCAAAGTTAAGGTCTTACAATAGCCCAAAAAATCAACTCATGGCCACCAAACTCATCTGCCAGCACACACGCCACATAAACACTTAGCCGAAAAAGTACCAAGTCTAGAGTAACTCCCTACATAAAGTCTAGGGTAACCCCTTACGTACAGCACCTATACAAACATTTCTGTTTAACAACTTTCTTAGTATTAACTAGTATATCTATTAGTAATAGATTAATCTTTTTCTAGTCAGTTTTTATAACTAAGTAGTATTAGCTTATAATACTGTCTATCTTTATTTCCTTCTTAATAGTTATTTCTCAGTATTTATTTACCGCTAGGCTTTTAAGAAGAAAGTTAGTAATAATAACTAGCATATTCTTTTTTATTATTATAATTGAAAACTACTAATATAGTTATTATAGAGGCTATTGTAAACTTTTTTAGCTATGACTTCTGATTAGTATAAGTATATTATTTATCTATAGGTAGTAGTCTTTAGTAAACAGAAATATTATTATATAGTCTTATATATAGAGTTTTCTTTTTTTTCTTATTCTTAATGTTAAAAAATAGTAAAAATAAAGGAGTAAGAGAGAAAATAAAATATATAGACGGCAGGGACAAAGCGTAGAGACTGTAAATAAAATATATATAGCAGTAACCTTTGCTGTTTGTATATAAGAAAGCAGACTAAAGGGAAGGTGTGAGAGAGGGTATAAAATTGTTGTAGAGAAGGGTAATTGTAATGATTTAGGTATAAGTAATAATGGTAAGAAAGAGAAAAGGTAAATAGTAATAGAAAAGGGCAAGTAGTGGTTTAAAGAGTATAAATAGTAATAGTTTTAATTAAAATGATGGAAAAATAATGTGAAAGTATATTGTGGCACGCTTTTTAATATAGGAAAACACTTTAAAAACTTGCTTATAACTATTTAGTAATAATTAAGTATAGTAGACCATTTAGCAATAGTTGATTTATAGGTAACTGTTTATAATATTTAAGTGTAGGGTACTAATGGGTTGCTATATGGGTAGTGCGGGGCTTTAAAGATAGTTGCCTTATGGGTAGTGTAGGGCTTTAAAGGGATGTGTTATTTGTAAGACTAAATAAATAGTTTATATAGCGTTTAGGTGGTAACCGTTTAAATTTTCTTAACTAGCCCTCCTTATGGTTATGGTTACTATATATGCCATAATAATGTTTATAAAGGGTAGGGTAATTGGTTAAGTAGTTAGTAGAGGGTTTTTTTAGCTTTAAAAAGAGTGTTTTTAAGGGCTTTTGTTAATTTATATGTTTGCTTAGTTAGGTTCTTGGCAGTGTAAATAGGTAGTATGGTCTTAAAATAGTACTTTTGAGGGCTTTTGTTAATATAATTATTGTAGTAGGTATTTGTGATAATTTTAATGGTGTTTTCTTGTGTAATAGAGCATATTGATAGGTTTTAAATCCTTTTTTTATCGAGAGAAATCGGGTTATCTAAGGGCTAATTGTTGCTAGTTAGTAGGGAGTATGTAAAATGTTGGTATGCTAATCTGGTAATAATTTTAGTATAGATGTTGTTACTTAAAATGGCTTAAAAACTGTAGTAATAGTAATAGTAATCTGTCTCTTCCTTTCTTTCTGTTAGGGATTGCTAAGTAATTACTGATTAGTGTTAGTTGGGCATGTAAACGAGTAATTACTTAAAAGGGTTACCGAAGTGGCTACTTGATAGCTTTAATTTGGTGGGTCTGTTGTGTGTGTTGCTTTTGGCTGACCCCTTTGTGGGCGGCGAAGCGCCTAAGTAGGGTGTAGCTAGAAGGCTGACTAATCTAAGGTGTGTATGGGCTAGTAGTCGGTTTAAGTGTCCTTGCTGTTAGTGGCTGCTTGAGCTGACTAAGCAGCTATTTGTAGCCAGCCAGCTAGAAGTGGCTAGCTGTAGTGGTCTGCTTTGGACCGATACTTTTGGCTATTGCTATTACTATTGCTATTACCTATTCCACACTTTTAAAATAATATTAAATATAGAATACTAGCTTCCCTTCTAATATTTTAAGTCTATAGTATATTATAAATACTATTTATACTATTTTATATTGATTATTTGTATTTGTTTGAGTTTCTCTATTTAGCTGGAAACCATAGTTAGTGTCCTAGAAGGATAAGATATAATTAAAAAAAAAATAGTAATTTTTACTATATAGGACTTTTTATAGTAACTTTGTAATCTTTTGCAAACCTGTCTGTAGTTAGAAGCTGCCCGCTATTTTGTACTAGAAGCTGTAGTATTGGGCTGTGCCTAGTCTGTTTGTGCCGGTGCTGTTGACAAGCTGTTAGCCTGTTGAGGTTAAAGCTATCATAGGCTGCGAGCAACCTAGTCTGACGCCGTTAAGCATTATGTAAAAGTGCCATTGCTGTGTGACTCAGGCCTTTACAAGTTGGCCAAAATGGGCGATGATAAAAGCAGCCATTGCCCCGACTGTGTACTCTTGTGGGACACGTATAGGTTTTGGCTCTGCTCAAACACACCCATCCACTACAACCTTGTTCCGCTATGTTGTAAGACCACACGAAAGCAATCATTCAGCCGAAGCCGAGACGACAGTCAAGCTTAAACCAGTGCACATGTCCACTGAGCGAGTTTACAGCTGCAGTTGGAACAGACTACAGGTAAGGCAACCACATTTCATTGCTGCGTATCTGGATGTATGGACCTGACAGCTCTGCCACAAACAGCTATAGAAATAGACTTTGACTATAATAAGTAAGTCTGTGCTGATATAAGGACATTGTTTGCAAAGGCAAAGAAGTGTGATGATAAAGGATCTTGTATAACTAAATAGATTGATGTGTTTATTACTACCTTGGAGAAGTTTAAGGACTATTTTAAATAAATAAACCAGCTTATTGTTCTTAAAATAATGATTAAAAATAATAAGTTAAAAAGAGGAAAGAGGGTAGCTGAGGATAGAAAGCGTTTCTTTAATAATATTTAATATTTAAAACCTTGTTGTAGAAATATTATATAGTTAAATATAAATTAGTTAAAAACATATAATTATAGGTCTTTTACCCTTATACCTAGGAGGGATACTATTTTATATAATATTATAATGTTTATTAATAAACTACTACTTTAGTATTTAATTACTAGATAAATATAAACTATTTTAAGATATAGATAATATATTCTCTTCTAGATATAAGGGTAAAAGACCTATAATTATATATTTTTAACTAATTTATATTTAACTATATAATATTTTTATAATAAGGTTTTAAATATTAAATCTTGTTAAAGAAATGTTTTTTATTTTTAGCTATTCTTTTTTTTTTCTTTAATTTATTATTTTTAATTATTATTTTAAGAGTAATAAGCTAGTCTATTTATTTAGAATAGTCTTTAAACTTCTTTAAGGTAGTAATAAATATATTGATCTATTTAGTTATATAAGGTTCTTTATTATTATACTTTATTACCTTTATAAATAATGTCCTTATATTAGTATAGACTTGCTTGTTATAGTTAAAGTTCATTTTTATGGCTATAGAGCTATTAGATCTATATATTAAGATAATAGAATGTAGTTACCTTACCTAATGTATATACTAGTTTAAGCTTGACTAGTAGTTGTCTTGGCTTTACACGGTAGGCTGAATAATTGTTTTTATATGGTCTTGTAAAACAAGATTGTAGTAGTTGCTTGGTTTTGCTAGATAAGTATATTTAAGTAGAGCTAGAACCTTAGTTAGGGTAATGGCTACTTTTATTATCGCCTATTTTGGCTAACTTGTGTTTATATATAGAAGGCCTGAGTTACACGGCGATGGCATTTTTATATAGTGTTTAATGGCGTTAGACTAGGTTGCTTGCGGCCCATAATAACTTTAATCTTAACGGGCTGACGGCTTATTAATAGTATTAGTATAAATAAACTAGGTATGGCTTAATATTATGGCTTTTAGTATAGAATAAGAGGCGGCTTTTAACTATAGACAGGTTTGTAAAAAATTATAAAATTACTATAAAAAGTCCTATATAGTAAATTTTTTTTTAAATTATATTTTGTCCTTTTAAGACATAAACTATAGTTTCTAGCTAAATAGAGAAACTTAAATAAATATAAATAATTAATAAATAATATATCTAGAGGGAATTTAAAACCTTTTTATAAGTTTTTACTAAACTAAATTAGTATATATTAACTATTTATATTTATTTAAGTTCCTCTATTTAGCTAGAAACTATAGTTAGTATCCTAGAAGGATAAGATATAATTAAAAAAAAATAGTAATTTTTACTATACATGTTAAATGGCCTTTACCATATAGCGTAATGTATGTATATATGTATCTATGTAATTGGTTCTAAATTTATTGATGTCTGTCTAAACTATAAAACAAGCGGGGAAGTTTACACGTAGATTTAAGAGGTCTGTATATACTTTCTTGCCTAATTAGTTATCCTCCCTAGCCAAGATGGCTTTATATAATTAGCCTTAGTGCTATTCTAATATTAGGAGTCTTTTAGTTTCTAATTATATACTCTTTTTTAGACCAGTCAAGCAAGTTAAATTACTCGTACACCCTTTCCCATATAAAAGAAATTTACCCTGGCTAGGTAGGTTGTACTGTCCTAGCTTTATGATTATACAGTATAAGCAAACCTTTACCTAATAGTCCACATTAGGTACTTATTATACCAACTTTCTTAGCCTTCTTCTTAACACCCTTTCTAACCTACTTTCCAACCACCTTTTCTCACAACCTTTTATCATACTAGCCAGAAGGTACTAGAAGAGACTATTGCCTATAACTTATTTATATAAATAACCTCTCTTTCCTAGCTAGCTAGAGTAGTTTATATATAGTACCCTTCTGGTATTAGTATAAAAACCCCTTTGTCTTTGCCTTCTACTTTAACCTTCCCTCTCTTCTTCTCTATCATATAACATACTCTCTCTCTCTCTCTCACACATACATACACACATATACCTTATATATCATGCAATCCAAATATCTTTAAAACTTACCTTTATTATCAAACTTCTTTACATGATATCTAATTATAGTTCTCCACACAGCCCTTACAGGTTACCTCTCTCTCTATATGCTTTGCCTGTACCTATATCTATTATTATAGTACCTATTCCTACTCTATAGGCAGGCCCTGCCTAGTCTCCTCTCATACCTCTCTTCAGTACTTTAATGTATGTTCCTAGTCTGACTATAAGCTATCAGATTATAATCCTCCCAACTGGTTACTTTCTAAATTATACTTTCCTGGCCTTCCTTGTTATTAATATCTATATAACCCTTTCCCACTATTATTCCTATTCTAACATTTTTAAAGGATACTAAGTATATATTTACCACACTCTTTTTATATAATATTTAAATACTGTGTAATATTAATATATAGCTAGTCGATATTATCACCTATATTATTCATTATCTAAGCTACTATTACGTAATCTTAATTTAGTTATATAGTTAGAATGGTAATTAATGTACTAAATGCTTATATAGTTTGCCTAACATATACTAGTTTAAGGAATGTTTTTAGCTGCCTAGATTTCAGGAGGGTGCTTATATAGGTTGCGTCTAATAGTTACAGAGTCACTAGTGCCCTCATTATAAGAACTATTAGCTATACAGAGCCTGTGTTTGTAGAGGAGGTCGTGAAGGTTGTAGTAGCTATAGTAGTAGAAATAGTTTAGACAATAGTAGCCTAGGACCTTTTCATAGCCTAGTAATCTTAGAGGGTATTAAGTAGGAGATTAAGTAAGAGGATAAGGGTTCCCTAATTAATCTATATACCTTTGGATATATAGTTAAGTAGGTATATCCTGGGTCTTAGGTTTATATAATGATTTTTCTATATATTATAACTAAAATTTAATTCTCTTTTTACTACTTTTTCTTTATATAAATACTCCCTGGTAATTATAAAAAGTTTCCTATTATATAGTTACTAAATTCTATAGCCTCCTAGGGTTAATCTTTAGCTAGCCTTATATGATTTCCTTAGGTCCTAGGTATAGTCTTTAAGGTCTATTATATAGCCTAAGGTATCTTGGTTCTATTTTAAGGAGTCCTGACTATATCCTGAGATATCCTGGTTATATTCTTATATATCTTAAAGTATCCTAGCCATATCCTTTATATATTTTAAAGTATCCTGGCTATATCCTTTATATGTCCTAGGTCTGTCTTAAGCCTATCCTAGCTGTATCCTTTATATATCCTTATATTATCCTGTAGCTATCCTAGGCCTATCTCCCTTTAGTCTTTAAGTTTTTATATAGCTATCTTGTAGCTTTTTCTTCTTATCCTTATACCCTCTAGTTAATTTCTTCTTATTCTTATACCCTCTAGTTAAGTACCTCTTTCCTTATTCCTCCTTATAATCATGCCCTTATTCCTTCTAGTTAAGGCATTCCATGTATACCTCTACCCTAATCTTTAATATATTTATTAAAATTAGCTTTTTTAATACTTTATTTGGTACCTTTTTTATATA
>JAJTUP010000210.1:0-13230 GCA_021399435.1 Diaporthe sp. PMI_573 | reverse complement strand
AAACCAACCCCCCTTACGGGCGGGGTCCCACCAAGGAACCAAGACAAGACATCATCACAATACACACAGTTACCACCCCATCAATTGGACCATAATTACACGTCCCACATACCTAAAAGGGTGATAATCTGACAAAATTGATTAGAAATAAGGAATTTAAATCAGTTGGCACCAATTGGTGCCAACTTTCATTAATTCCTTTGCCCTAGGTGGGTACCAGGGCTGGCTAAAGTTGGCGGAGTTAGCAAAAGTGCGCGGGCATGTGTCCTGCGCGGCTGACTGTCCAACCACGTTATATATTTTCGGGACTTTCATATCTTTGCTTGAATTAGTACGTTATTCTCAGTGGCGATCAGACAAAGTGTAATGATCAGGATATTGTAAAAACTATTTATTTACCTTGAATTGCTTGTGAAAAGTGTTGCTAACTAGGAGAGACGGGAATGAACAATGTGTGGTTGAGCCTCCGTGACGCAGAGTCACCTGCCTGTTACCGAAACCCAGGTGTGGAACTGCCGGCTCGGTTCATCATAAGCATCGGCGACGCTCTGCCGGCGGCCAGCGCTCCGATTGCCTCACCCGCTCGCACAATTTCTATTGATCTTAATCATTCGGTCAAGGCTATCCAGTGGCGTTGCCACCGTTAAGACTTTATTTAATATTAATGGTCCGAGGAGTAATTCTCTCGGTCACCGAATAAGAGAAATTCCGACACTACACAGGAAGCATGCACGCAATGACAGCCTGGTGTAGCAGACCCGCCCGGGCGCCCCTGACTGTGTTTCCAAGTGACCGCAGCCCATTTGCCATTTGCAGGGCTTTGGCCGAGAGGAGTCTGACGTCGGTCTTGAAGGAGAGTCGCCAGTCACAATGAACTCCTAGCGACCGCAGCAATTTGTTCTTTCCCACTGGTTGTACAGTAAAAGCTCTTCCGTCTAGTTTGGTGACGGCAACTGACGGAATCTTGGGTGGAGGAGAGTGCGGGGCTGGCCACCCTGTTTTCACACGTGACCTCGCTTAGCTAGTTTGTCTTGGCATACCGTTCCAAGTTTTACCAACTTACCACATCGTTCCTACTATCCCTACCTGTTGGAAGACGGTACTATTACATCAAGGTATCGATCGCGGAGCCCATACCACAAAAATTTGTGATACTCACCGGACCATTGTGCTACGGTACTTTTGCGCTTTGAACTGATTTCTGACATGCTTGCGCCACAGGCTTCACACCTTGCCAACCCCTCCCTGTCTTTCGATGGACCCGACCACTGAGTCTCTGCCCAACAACGCACCTGCCGCATACCGAACCCATTTCGTCCAAAGCCAGCAAGATTCGCGCTTTGAGCGATTGGAAAAAGAGCACACAGCGAAGCAGGCGCGCTTGAAAGAAGAGTATGACGCCCAAAGGGCGCAGATCGAGTCCCAGCTGCGTGACGAGGTGGAGAATTCTAAATCGCGCTTTAAACAAAACATTCAGAAGATACAATGCGCTCTTGCAGATATCGAAGACTCCGTCGAGTCATCCATCACCAAACGGGTAGGCCTCCACTTGGAAAAAGACTTGCTGTGTCGCGAGTACGAAATTATCATGAAAAAGACGGCCGCGGATCTGCGTGACAAGGTTCATGATATGATTATCAATTCAACCTTTGAGTCAAGTGGAACCCAGGCCCCTTCTTTGGAGACAGTATCGACGTCGCCTTGCACGGCGGTAAGCAAACCTTCGAAGAGCGTGGATACCTATGATATGAATGTTGATGAGTAAAAACAGGACGCTAGTGACAACAACCATCACTTCGTTGGATTGCAAGCCGAAATGCATCCGATGCCTTCACATGGCTACGATACGTCACTTTCTAACCAGAGCCTCCCTCTCGGTACGAACCTTCGCGCATCCACACTTCAGCCATCTTCGTCTGGCCCTACAAGACAAGCCATGATACCACAGACTTCCCGTTCCCAAACTTCAATACTCCGGAACGCTCCCGTCAAAATACCATTACCTATTACAAACATACATTCGAAGAATTACAAATCCATCGCGCCAGCTCCAACCCAGCCTACATTGCAGGCGAGACCATCAAATCGAAATCCTGGGCCTTCGTTCTCTGCTCGACTCCCTCGTGCACAGTCACTTTCTCACGAGCCCACGGGAGGCGTACCACAACACACGCCTGGCTTACCTTCCGCTCTGAATGTTCCATACCGCCAAGAGGCGAAGAGGAAGGCTGCGGAGTCATCAAGCGCCATTGATGCAAGGAAGCGCCAATGCGCAAATAACTTAGCTGCAGTAGCGCTGCACGCCTCTGCGGCGCAACCTACAGTAGAAGAGGGCGATCATGCGTCACAGCGCGTCATTTCATTCGAGGAGGTCTACCAAGACGGCAAGGCCGAATACAAACACAAGATCTTTAAGCACAAGGAAGATTCCGATGATTGGTATATCGTCAAGTGTGATGAACACAACATGCATTTCGGCTTCGACAATCCCGTGCACGGCGCTGCCAAACACATAAACAGCCCTCAGCATGGCAAGATGCTGAAGAAGCATGATCTTGCCGTTGAGGTGTGCGGCTTTCTCGTCAAAGATTGTACGGACGAACGCGCAGAGAAGAATAACGATACCTTCGCAAAAGCGCTGAGACAAGGCTATCAGGTGTTGAGGCCGAATAATGTTTCCCGAAGGAAACAAGCAGAGCCCCGCGAGGTGAAGCCTGCTGACAATGCCGTCCTGCCCGCAGCGGACCGCGAGCTTAACGATGAGGGACCCGAGTATCTGACCACAGGTGTTGAATCTACTCGGCAACCATCTGACTGCATAATCATTCCTGATGCAGGATCCTCAGAACCGGAATCGGCTACGAATGTGGACGATGTTTGCGAAGACGAGAGAGATGATGGGGATGTAGATGCTTCTTTTACGCCCTCTGTCGCTGATAACAGTCCATCGACGTCGAATTCCGAGCAAACTAGCACAGAAAAACAACGTGCAGATCGCGTGGCTAGCGTTATTGCGATGGTAGATCATCAGTGTTCGGAGGCCGATCGTGTTCTTGGCGGTGTCGGGGAGACACCGGGGGATCTCAGCGGAGGTGTACCTGATCGGGAACGGGTCGGTCATGATAAGGAGGACGCCGTGAACAATTACAGGATCTTTGATGCGCTCCAAGCACAGATGAGAAGCGAAGCTGGGAGTCGCTGACGATCATTTTCCGTAAAGCCCGGCGCTGCATGGGAATGTCTCGACTTCAACCAATAGTACGGGATGTCGTTGGAGGACAACAAGCCGAACTGCAAGGAGAAATGAGATCTGGTAAGTTGGGAGCCCGGAAAGCGAAGTCACTGAGAGTCAGCATTGCCCATTGTGGTAGTCTTATACGCTGACCGGCAATGTAGTGGTTGTAGTAATCAGTGTGGTTACTGTTTGCGAAAGATGACGTCCTGATACCAAACACTAGCATTGATAGAAGGGCAGACACCGTGGAAAACAGATCGGGGCTACTAGAAATGCACTCTATGCTCGATATAGGAGCTCCGGTGCTTTCCGGAATTAAATTTGTGGTACCACTGGCATCCGTAATTCATACTGCACTCTTGCTCCAAACGCCGCAGTCATGCCATGCCTTGCTTGATCTAGCCCCCACTTGATATATATTTATCCGAAGTTCAGCAATTTCGTTTTATTTAACTAAGCTATGACGGAGATACTTTAGTCTTTGATCCAGCGTAGTCACAAGAAGTGACTTGCATCATTATTTTACTGAGGAGATGGCAAAGGGAAGGACTATCACCCCTGGGCGAGGGCGTGAGGATGGAGCGTTGCCTGCTACGATATAATATGTTCAAAAATTGTGGCAAGATCGATATTACAAAGTTCTCGTTTCGAGCTGCTTTCTGACCACGCTTCCAAAGCGGGAGCAGCCCTTATCCCTGCTCCATTCGAAACAAGTCTGATCTCATGCCCCAGAACAGCTTTGGCCACCGAGCTGGAGCCCGTGATCCGGTTCTGCTTGTCCGGCTTCCGCTGTCTTTGCCTTCTCCGTCTCACAGGCCACTCTAATGCAACCCACCGGCACATTACTCTCATGCTCCCAAGTACCAATGCACCATTGCCAGTTGAGCGTCCATAAGAAGTGCCGCGTCTGATGCAGCCCTCCGTTTGGGTTGGCTCCAGGATTTCTGCGCTGTGACGGCCTTCCGGTGGCAAGGAGCAGGATCCTGAAGAGGAGACGGGGAACACGGTGTGGCCTCCGCCTCCCTTAGAGTTGGTTTATCCTTGCTCGCCCGCCATCAGGGTAGGGAATCAATCCACGACTTCCACGGTATTGATCAATATATTGACTTCAATCCACGTCAACGTCAATCCACGAGACCTGTTGTTATGTAATCAATCCATCCACGGTTGGGGGCTCGTGGATTGAGATGTGGATTGACGTGGACGCTAGTCAGGGGTATGGGCGCCTTGATATATTTCGTTAATACTTGCTATGTATCTCTGCGCAAACACTAACAGATCTAATCAGGCAATACCTCTGACGCGTTCTGACACGTCGTGACGCGTTATAACGCCTGAACCCAAAATGTCTCCTCATTTGCTTGATTCATACGGTCGGTGAACCTTCAATCTCGAGATAGCGGACTTTCCTTTTGACCCTAAACTACCGACCAACAACGACGGGCATGCTGAGGTCCCTCGGCCTAGTCTGGATCCGGACCCCGAAGTCCGCCAGCCTTCTACTGCAACAAGACTCATTTGCAGCTTCTGGCGATCCTGAAGGTGGAAAGCAACGGCCAGTTGACGTTGTCCTTGACAACGATACTAGATGGTTATCCCAATACTACATGATAAAACGAATGCTTCGATTGCAGCCCTTCTACGAAGAATTCACCGCCAAAGCCAAGAGGCTATTCCGAGACGCTCGGAAAGGTGAGGGAGGACAGAGGCTTCCTCCCTGCCTCGAGGAGTCGAGCTTCATCAACGAGAGCGATTGGGCGGTGCTGAGGACGTTTGATGAGATCCTCTCCGATTTCCACGTGGTTGTGCAAGTACTTCAGGGAACGGACAGTCGCGATACCGATCGTCTGGAGTTAGAGAAACGTTTGGCTCTATGACTGGTGTGCTGGAGGCGTTCGAATTCCTACTTGGAAGGCTCGAGGATGCAAAATCGCATATTGAGAGGCATCCTGAGCCGGAGCAATTCAGTGTTAATATCAACCTTGGCTGGAAGAAGCTTGATAAATAATACAATACTTTGAGGGACTCACCAGCATACTACGCCGCCGCCGCCTTGCACCCTAGCCTGCGATGGGACTATTTCGACGAGGTTTCGGGTCAACAGCATCCAGGTTGGGTCGATGAAGCGAAGGATATCGTGCAACGTCTTTGGGAGACGGAATACAAGATCACAGTCACGTCTCCTGAAGGTCCGGTTGTGAAGAGGCGAAAGACGACCTTGTCCTCCTTTGATCGGTATCGTAATCGATACCGTCAATATCCGCTGGCAGGCCAGTGTGTCTGGGAGCGACAAGGACGTCGCAGACCCTGTTGAGTATTGGATCCTCAAGAGGTTTAAGTACCCGAGACTATCTCGAATAGCTCTTGACGTCATGACAGTGCCGGCCATGAGCTCGGAGTGCGAGAGACTGTTCTCTGCCACCGGGTTGATGGTCACGCCCCTCCGAAACCGCTTAGACGCTGGGACGATTGGACTAATCCAAACGCTGCGATCTTGGTTACGCGCAGGCATTATCGAAGATGTCGATAGCATACTGCTTGACGATACAGCGTTGGAGGAGGCTGTTGAACGGGCTTGTTTGGAGGAGCAGCAGGAGTGAGGCAATCGAGATTTCGGCGATAGGATCCCGAATTGCCCGATTAGGAAATCCGAGTTAATGTGACAGGGGTCTTCCACGGGTTCAATATTATGGACATCAATCCACAGATAGCCTCGTGGACATCAATCCACGAGCACCCTGCTGAGTAAGCCGTCAATTCAATCCACAAAGTCGGATATTGACGTGGATGGATTGATTCCCTACCCTGCCCGCCATACCACAAGCCTTTTCAGCTGCCTTGAGGGTTGCAACCCCAGGAGAAAATCCCGACCATTGGCTCCGGGTCCCAGTCATGAGCCAACTTCGCAAGTCACTGGCATGGACAGGGAATCGGCATCCCCGAGTGGGCGTGGACAGTATTCAGGGGCCGGACAATGTATGGCATCGTCGACGTGGATTCCGACGTTATTATGGTAGTAATTCATGCACATAAGGTATGGAGATCTAATGATCACTGTTTTCTCTTTCGTCGCATTCCTCAAGAAAACATTGAATTGTGTCTGCCTAGTCTTTCGCACAGAGATACGGAGTGTCTGGTTTAGGTAGCTACTTCTTAATAGTCGCCACGCCAGGTCGACAAGATCTTGTCAGCCTCTCGATGTGTCCTAGCAGCCGCTTCCAAGTTGACTTCGCGGCCGGCGCCACGTGCGATTATGTCGTGAACTATGACCTATGCAAGACGGGCCTGGTGGGCATAGAGGGTAGCGGCAACCATTAAAGCATGTGGGCAAATGTGACGGAAAAGGGCTGGTGCTCGAAGAGAAGGCCAGCCTCGAGGCGGTTGAGGACAATAACGCCTCCGAGTGTAATGCGCTGCTTCGAGGCACAGATACCGACCCAGGGGCATCTGATGCATTTCGGCTCGCGAATTAAAGAAATGATGGTCGTTACTAGCGTCCTGTTTTTAAGAATCAGCATTCATAGGGTATCCACGCCCTTCGGAGGCTTACTTACCGCCGCGCAAGGCATTGTCGATACTGTCTCCAACAACGCGGCTTGGGTCCCATTTGAGTCAAGCATTACGTTGGTAATCAGATCATGAACCTTATCATGCAGATCCGCAGCCGCTTTTTTTATCATAACTTCGTACTTGCGACACAGCGAGTCCTTTTCCAGTTGGAGGCCTACCCGTTTGGTGATGGTTGACTCGACAGACTCTTCGATCGCTACAAGAGCGCGTTGTATCTTCTGTATGTTTGTTTTCAAGCGCGATTTAGAATTGTCCGCCTCGTCGCGCAGCTGGGACTCGATCTGTGCCCTTTGGGCGTCATACTCTTCTTTCAAGCGCGCCTGCTTCGCTGTGTGCTCTTTTTCCAATCGCTCAAAGCGCGAATCTTGCTGCTCTTGGACGACATCGATTCGGTCTGCGGCAGATGCCCTAGGGGCCAGAGACTGAGCGCTCTGGTCCATCGAAGGAGAATGAAAGATTGGAAATGTACTAAGCCTGTGGCACAAGCATGTCAATAATGAGCTCAAAAGCGCGACAGTACGGTAGCCGAATGGTCGGGTGGGTTCGCGAATTTATGTGGTATAGATCCGTGATCGACACCTTGATGTAATAGTGCCTTCTTCCAATAGGTTATGAAAAGTAGCAATGCGGTAATGATGTGGTTATTTGGTAAGACAAAGGGGGGACCGCTTCTACATAGATCTCTAGGGAGGATCTCTATTGCACGATATCTCGTGACAGCTAGCTGACCGAAGTCACGTATTATGACAGGTTCACCAGACCCCGCATTTGCTGCACTAGGGTGGCTGAAATAAGCGCACTATTTTGCACACTGCAAGACCGTTCGCATTCACGTTTTGCGCTCCTGTTCGTGCACATGTTAGTCGTCCGTCTGAAAGGCTTTTCCCATCGCTGTCTACTGCTCTGACAGTTTTTCGGTCATCGAGACAGATTGTATTAAATGCACGGACCATTTGTGACCTGCAAGTCAAATCTGGTCCGTGCATAGGCCAATGATGTGGAAAAATGGACCGGGAATTTGATCGCTTCCATCCGCACATGCTCGTCTTCTCACTTTGTCATTGACTCTCGTTTAATGTGTTCCCATGTAGGCTGTCTTTGGCCCCTTCAGCACTTGTCAAACCACTCATTGCATCCAGGTCCTGAGCCTTGCCTTTTACTGCCTAAACGTTCAGCTGGGAGTCCTCATGTAGTGTTCTAGTATCACTGGGCAATGAATGCGTTCACCATTTTCCGTAAAGACCGTTGTCAGACAGCAAAGGAAGGAATTTGTGCCAACTTAAACTGTTGTGGGGAAAGCCTGACTATGTGATCCGTGAAGTGGTCAGTGCGTGAAGTCCTCGACTATTTATATTCTGAAACCCTACTTGTGAAGTATGAGTGTCTTGTGTTCTCTTATAAATTTCTCGAAAAGACTGAAAGCCCGCCAATATGAAAGCCTGCAATCTCAAACAGGTGGAATACAAGCATTTTATTGCCATAGCCAGACGGGCGGACTCCTTGTATGAGGCTTGTAGGTTGGAAGAGCTTGCCGTTGCTGCGGCAAAACAGGCGGGTTTCGAGCCACAGCGACTGACCGACGTCAAGATCCAGAACGTCGCGGGGGCAGCCAACCTACGCGCATGGTGTATGGCGTCTTCTCGATCCCATTCCCAGGATAGACAGGGCCCTGGCCCTGGCGAATTTCAGGGTCATTTGGGCGCAGTATACCCGAGTCGCGAGCAGGAGAACATCCAGGAAACCATCAACATATTTTCCGGTAAAGCAGGTGCTGGCGGACCAGGCGTACGCGATCATCTCACTTTCTCCGCTTTAGGCGATTCAGACGATGCCGAGGATCTCCTCGACGCCCAGGGGGGCAATGTGGGTTGACTCTCTTAAGCTAGATGATTCGCACTGAGTGAAAGCTGACGGCCAAGATAGCAACCAAGACTGCAGAGCGTGTCAAGGAGCTGACCAGACAGGACATGGTCGAATTTTACAAGAAGCACATCAGCCTTGCGTCACCGAAGGGGGCCAAAATCTCGGTCTGGATGATCGCCAAGGCAACCAGCAACGTGTCCACCAAACAGGTCGTGGAAATATTTAGGGCCTTAGACCTGAAAAATCTCGGAAGAGAGGCTGAGGCGGCTGTGGATATGCAAGACAGTTCGAATGCGGCGGAGCATGACAAGGCGAAGGAGATTGAAGCCCTCAAGATATTCCTGCTGCACGATCGGAAGGTACTGTACCCGGGGACAAGATGGACGTAAGCCGTTGAGGCGTGGGGCAAGCTACGCTTGAAGGCGAGAGGGTTGGTTGGACACCGGGCCGAGGACCCGCGCCGCATTTCCACGCAGACTCTCTTATTCTATACAAGTCGACTGAATTGAGGTGATATGAGAAGGGATTTGCGAACAGTTAGGCGGGTAATCCTTCTACGAATTTCCTGACCAGTCAACTTGCAATGGGTGCAAAGCCTTTTTCTTTTACCATGAACAGCTTTCCCTGCTCAGTATACTCGTCTCTTGCCCCTTGAGCGGTGTGTCTTCCTGAAGAAGGCGGAGAACACGGACGTCCTAGAAGGATACCTCTGCGGTCTAGATCTACCAGAAGACTTTCCCCCAAGGCATCGCCAAGATTTGCCGAGGAGCTCGCGCGGTCACGGAAAGAAGTCTACATCAATGTTGTCCATCGTGATAGGCGGCGCGTGCATATAATATCCTTCACATCTAAGTAAGAGTCAGTCTCGTTTGTACACAGCGTAGGTGCAGAGGACAGGTGTGGAGAAGTAGCAAAAACGTTTTTGAGCCAAGAATTTTCAACAATACCACCCCCTTCTACCTTTTTGTATTCCTTCTGTCCCTTTAGGAAAATAGAAAAATGAAATTCTCATTTCGTGTGAACTAGTCCATATCAGAAAACAAAGACCATATAAATGCAATCGCGACAGCCGATGCCCATCAGCGCTTGTCATTCGTCAGGGACCCAGCCTGTCCAAGGACTGCTTTGTTCTCATCTTTGGTTCCCGGTTGTTGCTCCATTACAGCCACCTCTAAGGTGGTTCTCTCGAAAGAGTAGAAGGATTAAGACGTGCTCAAATCCAGCTAGACATCTGTCCTCCAAGACGATGGAACGAATATTTCTTGCTGCTTGCCTCTAGCCGTCACCGAGCCCTCCTGGCCTTGATCTGGCCGTTGTCCTGCCGTCATCCGGCCGTCATCCGGCCATTATCCCGAACAGTACCAGCGTCTGACTTTTTGTCGTCGTCACAGTCGGTAAATACTCCAAAGTCGACGAGCCGTATTGGCTCTGCCTTCTAACATAACGTACTATACATAAAACAAAGCGAATTTAGGTGTCGAGTGGTGACATCTTGCCTCAGATCGAACACTATTCCCATACCTAGTACTCCATCGGAGTAGGTTGGCTTTGTGTTAGATCACCTGGTGTGATCGGGCTAGTGCCGGATCTCGAGTGAGGTGTTGGTCCGTTGGATGCGTACGACGGCTTAGTGAGGTTGTCCTAAGATCCTGGTCCCGGCGGCACAAGGGTCGGTCTCATGCGAGCCAACTGCTCCTTAGTGGGCAATCCCTCCTCTAAGCCTTCGAGGACACGAAGGTCAACAGCCAGGCTGCTAGAGTCTTGGGCCACAATCTTGAACCAATCGATCGTTATCCTCAAGAGCTGTCGTAGCTGACCTTCGTTGACAAAATTCCCCATCAGTGGATCGTGATAAGCAGCAGTGAGCGTGATAAGGTTGCCCCATTGCCTTTTTCAAGTCAGCTTTCAAAATAAGTTGACAGAAGTGGGGCGAGCTAGACACATACGCGTGCGCTGTTCCAAAAACATTGGTGATTATGAAGCGTCTGTCCTCGAGGCTGTGGAAAGCCATAGTACTCTTGATGACAGCATCGATTCCCTTTTTTGCATTTTCGAACACGACCTGGTCAATGACACTCGGATTCCTCGCGTCGCTTCTTCCTGTAGCCCATCCGCCTCCGTCTTCGCTCGGGATGGCTCGCTCCGGGTCTTCCGAAGACGTATTGCTGCGCTTATGCCCCATCTCCAGCACTGCCTTTATCGATGGGCGGTAGGTGATGACGTTGGCCCCCCAGAATTTGGCCCTGATGCGTGCGGCCAAGATATCTTTTGCTGGCGGGCCGTTCCTGTCAAAATTATACTCTCCTAGCCACAAAGTGCTGTTTTCCCCCAAGTCCTCTTCGATCTCGGCCAGGACTTCCTTCTGCGTTTCAGCGCTAGGCTTGTTGTTGGGATCATAGAGAGAACCAGTGATTTTATTAAGCCGTTTCCGCAGGTAGAGCTGCGCAGCGTAGCTGTACACAACTGCATCTGAGAAGCCCAGCCTTTCTCGCAACACAATGAGATCCGGGTACGGCAGAATGTCCTCGTATTGGAGAATTCCAGAAGGAACGAGGTTCAACTCAGCGAGAATGTCACTGCGGCAGTCAGATGAATGGCCCAGCAAACCAGAAATCAGATCACTTACCTCTCTAATTGACAGCAGGACCAGAAGGCGACGAGAAGCTTAGTGTCTATACCAGCAGTCTTCTCTGACTCAGGATTTACGCATGGCCCGGGGTTTTTCTTCAGCGCCTCGGCTACCCTTGCCGCCTTCTTGCTCAATCGGTCCATGGATCTGTGGTTGTCAGCAGGCATTCTCCGCGGCAGGAAACCTTTCATCCACTTACGGTTGAAGCTTGTCAATGATTGCCGAGCATGCAAACCTGATGTGACGAAAGCTCGAGATCACGCGTCCGAGCTGGCCGTAATAGAGACAGGCAAGGATGTGGGCCTGGATGTAGTTCAGCTTGTAACTGCCGAAATGGTTGCCTAAAATATCAGTCGCATAGGCGAAGTACTCTAGACCGGGGATGATTTCATAGTTCTTCTTCGGTGGCACAGAAGAGGCGACACTTGTTGGTGCTTGCATTCCAGAAGCCTGCGCCGGAGAGCGTCGACTGGCACCCGGGCGTTCCTGGTCCTTTGGCGAAGGCAATTCAGCCTGGCCAGGAGGCTCTGAGAGAGCACGGGACGGGGGAGAGCCATGGTTTGGTGAGGTGATATTGCCATTTCGGACAAGCGTTGACCCCGAATTCGGTACCTCTTTCTCTGGCGGGTCTGGCAGCTTTCGGTCCCTCCACATGCAGATCTTGCCAAGCGCGAGAACAAGCAGGACCAATGCATGTCGGACAGAGCGTCGAGGTTTTGGCCTTTTTGGTGCTGGTCCAGGTTCTACATTGTTAGGCATAGGGGAACGTTTGCGTTTCTTGTCGTGTTCAAACGACGACTGAGCCGGCCTTTGCTGGTGGTTGGTGATTGCGGCAACCTGCTTGTGTTTTCCGGTACCATCTTGATTGCTCGAGGTTTCGTCCAGGAATGTATAAATCATGGCGTTGAGGTCAGATGGAGGAATCAAGGGGTGCATATTCTGTATGTGTTTCTTGTAGGCGTTAACGTAAGCCTGGGCCTTCGCTTGATCAAAGTCCAATTCGCCCTCGGAACGACTTTTGGCTCCCAAGTCGGCCGGGTAGACACCTGGTGAAGCAAGATCCCCGATTGCACCCCATTTTGTATCCGCCGGCGGGGATGGGTGATCGCCAACCGACGCATCGTCTGGTATGTCCATATGCTCGTACGTAGAATCGCGGTCTGCTGCACGCGAGTTCGTCCCTTCACCGCGCCCGAAAAGAGGTAATTCGCCGCGGTCTTCTTCGTATCGCTGTGGGTAGGACTCGATGTATTTGATGTGCTCGCGATCCAGCAGCGGCTTCACAAGTTTTCTGACAGCAGGCCACTTGAGAAGTTGTGCCGACGGAGTTGTGTGGTTGTGAGGGAATGGTGCCGGCAGCGGCTGAACTGGGATTCCGGGTCGTTCCTCGTACTCCTCTTCGTTCTCCACGCTCGCATGCGTCTCGCCGCAGAATGTGGGTCCAGCGCGCCGTTCCCGATAGCGTCTCCTGGCGAGGAACAAAGTGTCTCTTCCACCTCCGCCATCGATTGTGGAGTCACTGCTCTCGGCTCTGCTTTAACATCCGCGTCCAGCTCTGGTGACCCCTGCATGCTATGAGAAGGTCCGGTTTGGATCGCACCCTTGAGCACCCGGATTGCAGATCTCACTTCGCCCAGACCAACAGTAAACTTCTCGTCATACGACTGCAACATGCTCTTCATGGCATCCAGTATGTCTTGCGTTGCCTTGTCTTGCCTATAGGCGCGTGGGTTAGATAAAACGGGGCATCATCGCATAGAAGTAGACTGCACTCACTGCTTGGGGGCTGCATCGCGATATTGACAATTTATGTCTTTGTCAGTACAGTTTTTGCAGGGCTTGTTCTCGTCGCATTTTGCCTTAAGCTGTCGACAGCTCTCACATGCCTACGTTTCTGTAAGCGGGCCGTTCAACTCGACTAGTGTGGCAGTTT